>JAEQML010056582.1:0-33677 GCA_016904865.1 Pissodes strobi
TAGTGCTCTAGCCAATGTGAAAAGCATGAGAGCACAGTTTAAATTGAAGCGAAAAATTGGACTGGGCCTCAAAGAAACCAAGCAGACGGCTAAACATCGGGTCAAGTGGGAAGATCTTCAATCGGCCTTCGAATCAAGAGTAAGAACTGGAGCAATCATTAACCTCCGTCACACCGATGCCAAGCCGTTTTTAGAAGACTGTGCAGCTTTATTCAAAAGAAGGATGCAGAACCCTTTAAAGAAGGATGATGCGTTGAAAGTGAATGCTGTACTGTGTGGGGAATTCCAAATTACTAAAGCCGCTCAAGTTCAGGCTGAGAATAAATATTTAAATACTAGGAATGCGGCTATCTATAAAGATACAGATTTAGACGAGTGGTTCCGAGAAAAGATTCAAAATCCTTTACTAGCTGAGTTGGACGAGTTCCAGGAAAAAGACAGTGGCTGGGCGCTCAGTAGAATAATTAATCTAGCTCTTAATATAAATAAGTTTAATCCTCTTAGGGCCGGTAGTTATGCTGATCTTCCTGCCTCTATAAAACATAAAAAAGCTTGTATTAATGTTCAGAACGCCGATGATTTATGTTTTGGATGGGCGGTAGTTTCCGCTTTATTTCCTGCTCCCTCCAAAATTGCTTATAGAACATCATCATATCCAAACCCCAAGGATGTGTTGAATTTAAATGGTATACAGTTTCCTATGACTTTAAGGCAAGTTCCTAGATTTGAAAAGCAAAACAATTTATCTATTAATGTTTACCGGTTAGAAAAAATTAAAAATATGTATAATGTTATTCCCACTTATTTGTCGAATAAGAAACAAGAAAAACATATTAATCTCTTGATGGTGCAAGATAACTATTTAACACCTGATGAAATAGGTGGGGAAATTTTATCTGTTAATTACCACTACGTGTGGATTAAAAATTTATCTCGTTTGGTTTCAAGCCAAATTAATAAGGATCACCGAGAAAAGCATATTTGTGACCGGTGCCTTCATTACTTTTATACAGAGGAGAAACTAGATGGCCATACTAAAGATTGCATAAAGCTGAATAATGGGCCAGTTCCTCGGGTTCCAACAGATGATAAAAAATTGGTGGAATTTATGGATTTTAAATACAAAGAAAAGGCCCCCTTTGTAATTTATGCGGACACTGAGTGTTTGTTGGTTCCCACAGAAGATGATAAAAATAAAAACACCCGGCAATACCTAGAACATGTGCCCTTCAGCATTGGCTATTATGTTAAATGCTCGTATGATGATAGTTTGTCATATTATAAATCGTATACGGGCCATGATTGCATGCAATGGTTCGTGAAAGAATTGATGGCTTTCGCCGAAAATGTTGAGACAGTATTTCTATGTGGCTTGCCTATGGATCGGTTATCTTTGGAACAAGAAACAAAATTTATTTTCGCAAAGGCGTGTCACATTTGTGAGAAACCTTTTGGGCCGGAAGATAAAAAAGTTAGGGACCACTGCCATCTGACGGGAAAATATCGGGGCCCGGCCCACGAAGCATGCAATCTGAATTTCAAAGATGGGCACACAATACCTGTACTTTTCCACAATATGAGCTCCTACGATGGACATATGGTGGTGAAAGCATTAGCTGAAGTAGAGGGGGCGATCGATGTTTTACCTGTCAACAAAGAAAGATATATTTCTTTCACTAAGCATGTACCTGGAAACCTAATTAAATTCCGATTTATAGACAGCTTTCGATTCTTAGCTTCAGGCCTTGATAAATTAGCATCATACTTGCCCAAATATCCAATTTTAAAATCAGAATTCAAAGACATAACTGAAGATCAGTTTTCACTACTATGTAAAAAAGGTGTGTTTCCCTATGATTTTATGGATAGTTGGGATAAGCTTAGTATACCTAAATTGCCCTCCAAAATGGAATTTTATAATAGTTTGACTGATTCCATGATAAGTAATAAAGCTTATGCTCATGCGAAGAAAGTTTGGGCCGCTTTCGGTTGTAAATCAATGCAGGAATATTCGGATCTCTATATGAAGACGGATATTTTATTGCTCGCTGATGTTTTTGAGCAGTTTCGAAATACGTCCTCATAAACATATGGCATAGATCCTGCCCACTACTATACCCTACCTGGTTATACATGGAACTGTATGTTATACCATATGTTTAAAACTAACCAGCGTAAGCTTGAGCTCTTAACTGATTTGGACAAGGTTATGTTTGTCGAAAAGGGTATAAGAGGCGGATTGAGTCAGTGCTCGAAAAGATATGCTGAAGCCAATAATAAGTACATATCATCATATGACCCATCCAAAGAAGATTCTTATTTAATGTACTTTGATATTAATAACCAGTATGGCTGGGCCATGTCACAATATCTGCCTTATGGAAACTTTAATTGGCTATCTCGTGAAGATATTAATACTTTAAACGTTTCAAAAATTTCCGATGATGCTAGTACTGGATATATCTTAGAAGTTGATCTCGAAATTCCCCATGAGCTTCATGATAAATTTTCGGACCTTCCACCATGCCCAGAACATGATGTTCCTATAGGTTCTAAAAATAAAAATAATAAAAAACTTTTGGGGACTCTGTATAATAAAACCGAGTACGTTATTCATTATAGAAATTTAAAGCAAGCTTTAGCCTTGGGAGTTAAAATCAAAAAGATACATAGAGTATTATCATTTTCACAATCTCCGTGGTTAAAGTCCTATATCGATCTTAACACACTCCTCAGGCAAAATGCAAATAATGAGTTTGAAAAGAACTTGTTTAAGCTAATGAACAACGCAGTGTTTGGAAAAACTATGGAGAACATCCGAAAACACTCATCTATAAAACTTGTAACAAATTGGGATGGCCGTTATGGCGCTGAGGCGTTAATAGCAAGACCTGAATTTAAAAGCAGCACCATAATAAATGGAAATTTATTGATTATTGAGCTTGCGAAATCCGAGGTATTTTTTAATAAACCTATATATGTAGGAATGAGTATCCTAGACTTAGCCAAAACTACAATATATGATTTTCATTACAATTATATGGCAAGAAACTTTTCAAACTGCCAAGTACTCTATACAGATACTGATTCGCTTATATATGAAATAAAAAACACTGATGTTTATGATGTTATGCGAAAAGACTGTTCTCAATATTTTGATACGTCCGACTATGCCCCCGATAATGAATATTCCATTCCATTAGTGAACAAGAAAGTTCTTGGAATGATGAAAGATGAGAACAATGGGCGAATAATGACTCATTTCATCGGTCTTCGGTCCAAAATGTATGCTACAAAACTATTTTTCACTGCTGAAGAATTAGAAGAAGAGCGAGTTAAATTAGAAGCTGAGGGAAAGGAGCGTGAGGAGATCCAAACGATTCTGAAAAATAAAGGCTTAACAAAAAAGATTAAGGGCATCAAGAAGTGTGTTATTAACAGCAAAATTACGTTTCAAGATTATGTAGAGTGCCTTGAAACTTTTACTGAAAAAACGATTTCTCAAAATTTAATTAGATCAAAAAAACATACGTTGCATACAATTAAACAATCTAAAATTGGCTTGAGCCCACATGATGATAAACGACAAATTTCAAAATACTCTGTAGAAACACTTCCTTGGGGACATTATTCAATAATGGAGGTTGATCAATGTTAATAGGTTATGTTGGCTAATTTATAGGAATATTATAAATAGTGGTCAAAATATATACTTGCAGATATATCATATTATAGTTTATAGCATTAAGATATATAAATATTGATATCCTAACGTTTTCCCTCAGTCTTAAAAATGTATTTCCTCAGTGAGGAGTGCAAGGAAAATGTTTCCGCTCATTCGGATAGACTTAGTCATAAACATAAAGATAAATGTTGTGTTGAGCTAGAAGCAGGAGTTGAAATTGTTAAAACTGCATTCAAAAATAGAATGATTAATTATAGGCTTTCTACCAAGTTACATCCTATAGATGTGATGTTATATTTAGAGGAACTTAAGCATAAAATTATTCGTTTGATAGAAAAGGGTCTCTTGGATCATTTAAATCTTAAAGTTAATATGGAATTATTTGGGTTATATCTATTAGCTTCTCAAGAAACGTCAGATATAAAATCATTTAGCTCCCGCTATACATTTATTTCCAAAAATACAGATCTAGAAACAGTATTTGCTGAGTTTCAACAAATTTTATCCTGCAAGTCGAGTGAATTGAAAATCGGGGAGTCTGGTTGGTCTTTAGCCAAGCTCTTGTTTCTAGAATTAAATGTAAACAAGTGTCTCCCATAATAAATATTTAAGAGTTGGTAAATTAGATTTATGGACATTTATACATCAGAATTTATTAATTATAATAAACATAAAATTGTTGACGATGTAAATAACCTATGTAATATTGATGGTTAATAAATGCATTAGCCTTTCCTTTGTGTTTTATTTACTAATATCCCAAAATAATTTAGGTACAGAATGTGTTTTAAATTATATTTAAAAATAACGTAGAACTTTGGCTCGCCTACATTTCATGATGCGCTGCTGTTACACCTAAATGCATGCATGCTATGGACGTCATATTGAGCAAGGGGCAGATCGAGTAGGTCACGTGGTGCTCGAGGACGAGAAAAAAGATCTACAAGATGTCTAATATTTCATGGTAGTATATCCTATACATTATTTATTTTTCCTAATATCTATACGCTTATTTTAAATTTCCCGCCATATCTGATTTAACGCAATGAGCAAATTGATATAACAAAACGGTCTACCTACTACTCGAAGATCGGTATATAGACTAATATTGTTGTATACGGTAGTCGTGGGCTTCCGAGAATGTCTGAGAGATGCCGAGGATAGTCGTGGGCTTTCGGGGATAACCGAGAGCTTCCGAATCGAAGCTTCCGAAGATAGTCGAGTCTGTAACGCGGAGGGATCTGTACCGCGGAGGGTTCTGTAACGCGGAGCGATCTGTTAACGCGGAGGGTTCTGCAACGCGGAGGGTTCTGTAACGCGGAGTGTTCTGTAACGCAGTGGGTTCTGTAACGCAGAGTGTTCTGTAACGCCGTGGGTTCTATAACACCTAAGGATACCAAGGGGCCACGCCTTAAAAAATGCTATAGCCCAAGTCAATGATCTACCATTTGTCACACGTCGGCTGTCACTTGTCATCTGTCAAACGTCAGTTGTCAAACGTCATCTGCCCGGTGCCCCACCCTATAATATGCTATAGCCCAAGTCGGCGGCTCGGGAACAAAAATGACCAGGATGGACCTGCGATTTTCTTATGGAGATTTACATGTAAAAATGGTCGAAATTGCGGCAGAACGAAGGTTGCTCATCTACTCACGACTAACTTAAACTAAGCAAATCTAATGAAATTGATTTTAACGTATCGGAGTCGGTTGAAATGACTAAAATAATTTGAGACTAAGTGAAACTACCTGAAAGGGTATTGAACGACTAACCCAAACTAACCAAATCCATAAAAATTAATTAAAAGGTATCGGAACCGGTTCAAATGACTAAAATAAGTTAAGACTAAGGAAAACCAACAGAAAGTTGATTGGACGACTAACCAAAACTAACTAAATCTATTGAAATTGATTATAACGTATCGGAACCGGCTCAAATTACAAAAAGTTGAGACTAAATGAAACCATCCGAAAATTGATTAGACGACTAACCAAATCTATTAAAGTTGATTATATCATATTGGGACCGACTCAAATATCTAAAGTAAGTTAATACTAAGTGAAACTAACCGCGTTAGATCGGGGATTTAGAGACGAATCGATTGCAGTTTTTACGACCACCACTAATGTTATAAATTGTAAAAACGAACGAAACTTGAAGTAATATGCATTTATGCGGTATATTTTTGTAAACTTAATTCACGTAATCTGTTAAAAGTCATTGTTTACATTACATTGTGTTAAGGGTGGGTGAGGGTGACTTTTAGTTTCTCAAGACAAACTAGTTGTGTTGCATATCGATAGATCGAGTAATGTGAGACGAATCGAATGCAAATGGTATTTTGCTTTTTACAACCACACTTCTTATAACGTTATAAATTGTAAAAAAGAACGAAACTTGAAGTAATATGCATTACTGGTAAACTAAACTTACGTAATCTAATCTAATCTCACCCAAATTTCTATCAACTATTATATTACTAAAACAGTTTTATTCACAATACCGAAACAGAATTTTTGCACTCGACGCGCGTTTCGCTAACCATATTAGCATCATCAGGAGACGATTAACACTTAATCATCTCCTGATGATGCTAACACGGTTAGTGAAACGCGCGTCGAGTGCAAAATGTCTCCTCCGGTTGCATCTTTGTAAAGTACTGTGAATTTTTTATTCTGGGTGACGCAGCCACATGGTGACTTACTTCCAAGGAGCGACAGTGTCTAGAATTCGTCCAAAATAAAGTAAAATCAATTTTATTTATCCAAGTGCCTAAAATGCCATATAATGTTTCTCGTTATCTATCATTTAAATTAATGAATTTATAATTAACTACTGTAAGTCAGTAAATCGCTTATCGTTTTTATTTATTTTAATTAATGAATATATAATCGAACGGCTGTAGATCATTTGCCTTTATCACCGTATCTTTCTTACCGCTAAATCTCATTTTAATTAGTGAATATATAATCAAATGATTATAGGTCATTTGCTGTTTATACCGTGTATGAGATCCTTATTTCATGTTGTCTTTTATAGATAATTACCGGTATAGTTTTATTAACTTACCGATAAATGCCCTTAGGTCTAACATTATCTCATATCGTATCTGTTCTCGTTACTACCATAGTTTGGTTTAAAAATATTTAGTTTCTTTTTATCGAGTCTGATATCATCTCGAATATTGAATGTCTTTTTGTACTGCGTACATTTACCTTAATGTTATGCTATTGCCCTAAGTCACATAATTACTTGCCTCACTTATCTTATTAGCTTACTGATAATTGACTTTAGTTCAACGATAATCTCATATCGATCCATTCTCTCTCATATCATAATTTGATTTCGTAATTCACATAATTATTTACCTTAGTTGTCTTATTAGCTTGCTGATAACTTGCCTTTAGTTCAAATGTTATATCATATCGATATTTAATGTCATAATTTAATTTAGTAATTCCAGAAGGCAGTGATTTTTTTGAAGCTAACTATATGATAATCAAGTGGTTTAATTTTTCTTACTGTAATTTTCTTACCTGATATTATCTCGAGTGAAGAATTTTGTTGATGTTATGAGAACTACTCGATTCACTGTTACAGTAATAAAATTTATCGGATATACTGACTGACTGTCAGTAATTTCTTATCGTATATCATATCTACTGACGTTATAGTTTATCGGATTTGAATAACTGAAATTAAGTCACTTATTATCTTTGTCGCGTATTTGATTTTCACCTTCCTTAATATGATATAGTATTACTTTAATTGATATATATCTCGACAATCCTTCGTGTTTGTCTTATTTACCTGTGTATTATACCATTGTATAAAAAATTGTCGGATATTTTTAATGCATTGCATTCTCTTTCACATATTAAATCATATAAGTTATAATAGATGGCACTACGACGCGAAAAACTTTAAAAACGAAGTGACGCCATCCCTTGAGAAGAAGCTACTTTTCACCTACATTGTGAACTACAGGTTTTATTTTTGAATTGAAACGAAAGTGGTGGGGAGTGGTGATGAGGACGGGTAAAAATCGTACACTGTTGCCAAATTGCCGCCAATCTACTTTCTCTTTGCATCCATTGCGTATTTTAAGACAAATACTTTTTTGGAGCGCTTTATTTGATTATTATTATTTCGCGAATTTTATCTGTGAAGAAAAGCTTCTATAAACGTCGGATATGTGGTTTTCGGGGGTAATACTACGAGTGTTTAAAAATTACCCATAATATTTCACGAATGGGTGTTTTCCTATAATTTGTAAAGAAAACACGCACGAGTAAAAAATTATCACTAGTAATATAAGAAGTGCAATGTAAATTACCGATAATTTTCGGAAGATATGCATGAATGCAAGTAAAAATTGCACGAGTGCGCATAGCGCACAAGTGCATTTTTCAGTTCAACTTGCATGAGTGAAGATTTGTCGAAAATTATAAGTACATTTTCATTGCACGAGTTATATTTTATAAGAGAATTTCATGAACAGAAATTTTTAATTTTTATTGTATGTTAAAATTAAATAACCACATCTCGTTGTCATGGACGTCTCCATGAAAAATAGATACAGCGATACAAACACAAACAATTTTTGAACTTTGAACGCCAGCGTCTTTTTCGTAAAATATGTCGCGATTTAGAGTAGCAACGCTCAAAGAGATTGATCAATACATTGAAATTGTTACCCCAAAAAATACCAAAAAATCTAAAGCTTCGATTTGGAGACAATTTCAAGACAAACAGTATACTCTGGACAAGTGTACATCAAAAGAGAAGCTCTCTTCAAATTTACAAGATTGGAGGAACAACATGAGGAAGAAAGATGGATCACTTTACAAAGAAAATGTGGTTAAAACTATGTGGAAACTAACGGCTAAATTGGTTCAAGAAAAATTCAGGAGTGAGTTTGGTGTGGCTATTGACCCCTTTAATGATGTAACATTTAAGAAGGCAAGAGTCACATGAGACGCTTTGCGACGTAACTTACAATACGGATAAAAGAAAAAACAATTCCGCGGCTTTTACTTTTTTTTGTGGCAGTGGCACACACACTAAAGGGGGATCTCCCTTTATGGCGCTCGGCGAGCGGTGTGTGTGCGAAGATGTTGATTGACACGGTTCTTGAATATTTTGTTGCCTCCCAACATGGTCATGCCATGACATATTGCTGTTGACCGAGACACCCAGCAGCCCGATTGACGAGGATGAAGGAATGGTCGATCCTGCCATAATGATGTCAGGGCCCGCTGTACTGGCCCTCTTAGTAAACGTTGCTGCTTGTGCTGCATTGAACTGGACCAAATTTCGGCCCAAGTTTGAACTTTCTACAGGTCTTGATTAATTGCTGTAAGCTGCTCCTGTCTGCGGTGATGAGTCTCAGTCGCTGGTAAGGGTTTTTCTGATCTAAAGTGGGAGACAAGGGTACTGTCATCTGCAAAACTGTAAATAGGATTATTCGTTTCGATCAGCAGGTCATTAATATAGATGAGGAACAGAGTTGGTGAAAGTATTGCGCCCTGAGGTACGCCCGCGTTGATGGTGAATGTGTCCGAGATGTGTCCATCGACTGCAACGTGTAGGGATCGGTTCTTAAGGAAACTGGCCAGCCAGCTGCAGAGAGATGCGGGCAGTCCCAAGGACGGCAGTTTGTTGAGCAGTCCGTCATGCCAAACTCTGTCGAATGCCTTTGAAATATCCAACGCAATCGCTCGAGACTCTCCGTAGTTTTCAATTGCCCTACTCCATATATGAGTGACATAGGCCAATATATCTCCTGTCGATCTCTCTTTGCGAAAGCCGTATTGCTTATCGCTGATTATTCTGTTGCTCTCGAGGTACTTGAGTAGTTACTGGTTGACTACACGTTTCATGACTTTGGAGATTATTGGAAGCAAGGCAATTGGGCAATAATTTGAGGGCGTGGTTTTCTTGCCTTTTTTTGGAACAGGTTGCACTTCAGCGACTTTCCAAGAGGATGGGTAAATCCCTTTTCTGTAAGAAAGAGAAAAAAGCCTGGGAAAGACGGGTGTTAGTTCGTTGGCGCAGTTCTTTAGCACGATGGCAGGTATTCCGTCCGGTCCTGATGCCTTTTGCGTATCTAGTTCTTTAAGGATTTTGCGAATATAACGATGAGAAAACTTGACTTCTGCCATGGTGGTGTTGATGTTCGGTATAGTGGGGAGAGTCTTGCCTTGGGGCACGTCTAAGGTAGAGTGCGATGAAAACATTTTGGCGAGCATGTTTGCTTTTTCCTTGGCTGTAGTCGCCGTGATGCCACGTTCGTCCGTCAAAGGTGGGAGAGACGTTTTTGTAAAGATGTTACTTACTGCCTTTGCTACCGACCAGAAATTCCTGGAACCACTGGGGCATTGCAAAAGCTTATTCCTGATCCTTTGATTGTGTTTGTCCTTAGTTTCGTCGATCACACGCTTGCACTCGTTTCTCGCTTCGATAAATAATTGCGATTTTCAGCGGTCTGATTTTGCTGCCAGTACTTATAGGCTTGCTGTTTCCTTCCTACAGCTCTTTCGCATCTTTTGTCGAACCAGTGCTTTCCTTTTGATGGTAACTTGGTGGAATTTGGGATGTATGCTTCCATTCCTGAGGAGATTACTTGCACGATCTCTTCGCAGCAGTCTGACGGGTCGTCAGTGGGAAAGCAGACGTCGAGCAATGGTGGATCCTTCTGTATGAGTGGCAATTCACAAACCATTGTAATAAGTTTGTGGTCGGAGGTACCTAATGGTGGACCAACTGTAACCTTGTACTGGTCAGGATTGGTGGTCAGAAAAAGATCCAGGAGGGCGGCGAATTCGCCCCTCTCTGAGATTCGAGTTGGTTCGTCTACAAGTTGAGTAAGCCCGCAGCTGATGGCAAATGCTTCAGCCTCTCTACCTTCGTTGTTGGTCTTGTTGTGATGTTTGAGCCAGTTGGTGTTGTGGGCATTGAAGTCTCCCAGAACGATTATTTCTGAACTGGGGTGATCGACTTGTATTGAGTCAAAAGTGGTAGCTAGTGTTGAGAAAAAGCTTTGGTAGGCTCTATCGCTCGGAGGGCGATAGAGACAACATATAAACTTGGTTAATCCCTTGGCGGTGAACTTGAGCCACATGTCGTCATCAAGAACTTCTGAAAATGATCAATTTATATGATGAAAACACCCCAGATGGTCTCCAGAAAAATGTATCATATGTCATATGAGCTGGCATTTCGAGGAGGCGAAGCAACAAATTGCTCGATGGAATTTTTTCGTGCGGAAATACTTAATGAAGGATCATTAAGTGGCAGGATCGAGTATAATACAGTCTTTTCAAAAACCTGTCAGGGTGGAGATCGCAAATTGACGGGAAGCAAATGGTTGATTAGAAATACTGCAAATGAGGATATCTGTTCAGTAAGGTAGGTTCTTTCTCCAGCTTTGCTTTTATAATAGTTATATCTGATAGTAGAATATTCCTGTTTAGTCATATTTTAATTTCGATTATTAAAGTGCCAAAAAAAAAGAATAAACCAAAGAAACAACGTTGAATTTACATGTATGGAAATACTTTACTCGTGCGATATTGCCAAGTTCGCTACGCTTGTATGGTAAATGAACATATGCGTGAAGGTATTCTATGTTATTTCCACTCTTGTAGTACGAATACAAATAATTATATTATAAGGTTTTTGAAATGCATTTATTTTGAATATTTTATTTCTTGTTACAGATTATACAAGAAACTAATTTCAAAAAGAAGCTGCCAAATCACAGTCGACCGCCTTTTTCTTACTCCAAACCCCAATTGGGAACATTTTGGCCAATGGTATAAGAATTGTCCAGTGGATAGGAACAAGATTTTAAAATGGACTACAGCGTCAGAGAGAAAAGCTGGTCTTGATGTGAAAAATTTGAAGTTTACTAACCATCATATAGAGCCGCAACAGTGACAAACTTAGCGAAAGCCGGAGTCGACGAAAATCAGCTGACAAAATTAACGGGCCATGGTAATATTACTTCTATACAACCTTATTTGCAACTGGATCAGCAGTTTCATCGAAACCTTGTCACAAAATTGAGGGAAAATGGTGAAAACAAAGAAGAAGTAGCTTCTAAATCTTCCACAGCCAGTAGAACCAGCAGCATAGTATCTGGACAAAGCGGTGGCGGACCGATCATCAATTACAATAACCGTGGGTTCAATAATTGTAACAATTTTAATAACTAGATAAAATATCTATAACTTTGTGAGGCTTATTTAAAAAATAAAAATTGTAATAGTTCGATTTTGCCAATTTTTAAAATTTTATTTAAATGCCGTACCTAGGGAAAATCATACCGTATTTTGCACGCATCGGTTCATTAGTTCTAAATTTATTAATTGGCCTTGCCAACAATTCGCTTGAAAATACCATCGCGTAATTTATTAATTTGATTTGCTTGAAAATGCTACTTTCCTAATATGAATTAACTATATTTTAGGTATAGATTAGCTATATGTATTAGCTTTTAGAATCCGTTGTGACTATTTATGTTAGTTGATAAACGATGTACCATATTATTAGAGTAACTTGGTTTGATTCGTATCTTATTTATCATGAACAGCCAGCGAATCGATTTATATTTTTGAGAATGTTGTTCGTGAAGCCTGCAAAAAATGCTACACTTGACTCGATTCGTACGTTAGTAGGGGTTTTTGTGACCTTCGCGACGGAGTAATAGGAATGTACCGTTTGTTGTGAATGCCAGCTGTCGATTCGAATTGCTAAAGGGTTATCGTTTTGTTAGGGGATATTCTCTATTATTTCGTGAATCCCTTGTTTTCGATGCATTAGTTGTGGCCTCCGCCATCATGTAGCCATCATGACAAGCGAGAGCTCGGTCGAATATCTTCGAATTATTACTTGGATCGAATCACTCGGCATGTTTCCGCCCCTCACTACTTGTGACGCAGCATCGAATCTCGAAGGCCAATTGACGAAAGGAGTGGACGGCCTTTCACTAGTTTGATCGGAACGTAAGAGGAACGTTTGCGAGTACGGTTGGAAACTTCACATTTTAGTATTGTGCTATAATACAACCCTTTTTGATAGGGGATCTATTGTGATGTTTCTGCTTGTGTTTTAACACGACCGATTTTTCGGGCTCTGCATGCTGTACTAGGTATTTTCTCTGGATTTCTTTTTCTATGGCCTGTGAAGCGCGTGACCGCCATGATGCAAATTTTTTTGTTTCCATTATTTATATCGGCTTCCACGTTCGTCCCATGAGACCGAGACCGTCGAATCTCTCATAGTCGACCCTCACGTCCAAGTTTGAGGTAAATATCGCTGCCGTTTTGCCTAAGTTAATGAAATTGATTGCTTATCTGTGTTACCTTTTTTTTGTGCACATAACGCCATTTGCTTTTCCCATAAGTTATCTTATCTACTCCATTTTGTCTAACCGAATTTTTATTTTAATGTAACTTTAATTTGGATCCTATGGTGAGATTTATATATTCTTTTGGGAGTGATTCATACCTAATCATTGTATATTCAAGTTGTACGAACCGTAGTATCTCTTTTATTTGCTGATGGGCATTGTAAGTCCATGGTTTTTTTTTGTCTGGGGAAATTTGCCTTATAAAGAAGATGTATTTATACTAAAAAGAGGGAGGGGATCTGTGATTTTCCTTAAAGTAAGGGGGCTTCATTTAATGCGTACTGGATTATTTCAGGGTTTTTCTGGAGGGCCAGAAGCAGGGCGACAACTTTCCCTGGAGGGCCAGAAGCTGAAGGACCACAACTTTTTTTTTCTGGAAGGCCAGAATCATCAGCTTCAACTTCTTCTGGAGGGCCAGAAGTCTCCTTGAAGGGTCACCACGTTTTGCGGAGGGCGAGAACCCTCATCGAAGGGCTACAGCCCGGTGGTTCCCTCACTAGAGGCCATCGAGAGCCGTTCCTGGGTATCTATAAGTGCCGGCACCTCCACCAGAGTTCGACGACGGGATCTGGGTATAAGTTTTGTGTCTTATTGTTTCTTAGGTTTATCCAAGTAGTATAATCACTCTTCGTTTTCTTCTATTCATATACATCAAACATTGAATGCCGAGTTCTGAGGTAGCTCATTGATTTTGATTAATTTAATATACATTTACTCACTGGTTTATCGGACTAGTTAATCTGACTGCTTTGAATTGTTTTCTCATTTTAGTAAAAGTCAAGCGCTGGCTGAATGATTTCATTCTTTTCATTCATTAGTCGAGTGATAGAGCCGCTCTGAATTTTATCTTTTTATCATATGAATCAAGCGACCGTCATACTTTCCATAGTTTTAATCTAATTTGGTGCTTTTATTAACTTCTCAAGTTCCTTTTTTTTTATTTAATTATTGTGCCCGCTCATTGCGGCATATTATCATTGCTGCACTTGAAATTAGTGCAGCTGTAGCGCACGCATACCTAGTTGAAATTAGGTTAGGTAACGTCAAGTGATCACTTTGATAAGTAGTATTTAGTGCATCTAGTAGTAAGGCATATAGAACCGAGTATTTCCAACTGAATTGGTCTCTGTACAATCTTCATATTGTTCTCTGTTTATTTATCAATTACTTTAACAGTCATTTAACCTTTTTTTTGTCTTTACTTAACCACATTTTAATTTAACCTTTTTCTCCAAATAGATTGTTGCTGTGTTTTCAAAAAAAAAGAAAGAACTTAGTAGCAAATATATTGTTCCTTACATTTTTAGATTGTGTTTTCTTGATAGGTTAAGTTAGTTGATAATAGTGCCACAATTATTCTCGTTTTCTTGAAAGAACGGGTGGCGCTCAAACGACCCCACGACAGGGGCCGGGCTTTGTAACGCGACTCTCCGGGGCTAGGTTCATTTTTTTAAATTAATTAGGGGAAAAAAATCTTAGAATTCCAATCAGGAAAACGTGTTGCAAAATATAAAAAATAGTTCATATTGTTCTATTATTTATTATTTTATTTCTATTATTATTATTGGGTTAGTTGATACTTTTCAGGCACCCTGTACTGTGCAATTATCCTATAATCGTGTACTTATCATTATCACGTAATCACGTTCTGATTGGTTTACATTAATAATTAAACCATGTCAGTTTATTGTTGGAATGTTAGTTTTGACAGATGAATGAAATTCTCCGGCAAATTTTAAAGCACGACCCGTATTTAAGGAGAATATTTAACGAATTAAAAACATAAACGAAATAGGTAATTACATACCAACTTAACAAACTGACCTTTATTGTTGCAATTTATGTTATAAACTTACAAAGATTGAATTTGAAGTATGTAAAATTGTAGGTATGGGACCTATAACAAAAACTTACCTATTCAAAATATGCCGACGTTTCGACCATTTATTGCGGTCTTTTTCAAGGCTGCAATAGGAAAAAACTGTACTACAATTTGGCATAACCTGTGCTTACAATTAATTTTTTTTTTCAGTTACCTACTATTTTCATTCAAACAGACTGATAATTTTAAGTACAAATTAATTTGAGCAGACATTTTCAATGTCAATTATTAAAATAAACAATGAAGGTAAACAAAAAACCAAATTAAGACGAAATTTAAAAAAACACATTATATACCAAAATAAAAACAAAAACCGCTTAAAACAATTAAAACATCCACAATTTATAATAAACCATTCTGGTTTTCACTACAAAATTCAACCCTCAAAAAGTAACCCATTCTTTAATATTTTTTATTATTATTATATATAGGTATTTGTATTTATTAGGCAGAAGACAGCTTTTTCGATTGGACCACACAAATAAAACCTACCATTTTCTTCAGCAGAAGTTTTCTATGGTCATTAAACATTTTGACGTTCTTATCCAAAAAACATAATATGAGAAATATAATTATGTGCACAATTACAACATTAAAAACGATCAATAACAAACACATTAAAATAATTGTCAACCTAACCAGTGCGTTGTACAGCAGTGACTAAAGAAGCCAGGGCCTTCCGCGTATCTCCACAGTGATAGGATGCTTTTTACCATTGAGTTATTATGTTTTTTTTTTAATCTGGTTTATTTGTTTTCCATTTGTAAATATTAAGTACATGTGCATATTGCGTACTGAGCCTCCGCGTATCTGTTCTGCAATTTACCGTGTTGTTAAGGGTTATATAAATCATTTCACTTATATTTCTCTTGATATAGTTCATTTCTCGATCCAAAATAGCCACCTTGGAAAAATCGAAATTATGATGTGTTACAAAATGATGATGGGAAAGCGCTGATTTTCTTTCTTATCTATATTAATTGCCCTACAATCGTATTTATGTTTGTATATTCGACTCTTCAAATATTGTCTAGTTTGGCCGATATAACATTTTTCACAGTGTACGCAGGGAACCTTATACGCCAAACATGAACACAGGTCTCTCAGTGTTGGGTCTTTTAAGGGTGTAAATAGGGAGCCAACCTCTTACAGGTTATAAAATGCTAGCTTACAGTTTGGGTTCTTTGTAATTATTAGTTTTTTTATTTCTTTAGATAATTTAGGTAAATATGGAAATTTAAAGTATTTAATAGTTGCATTTTTATCCTTTTTTATGTTATTTTTATATTGATTAAATATTTTATTGATAAAGGAAGAAGGCTAATTATTTTTCTTTAATAATTTTTTTATAATGATTTCATTATTCTTGCAAAATTGAGGGCTGCTTAAATTATTAGATCTATATAGAAGGTTTTTTTGTATGGCAATTTTATGGGTAGTTGCGTGGGATGACAAGTAGTTGATTACTCTTCCTGACGCTGTCGGTTTAATATACCAGTTGGTAGAAATACTTCCGTCCGCGTTATGAATAACTAACGTGTCAAGAAAGGCAATTTTTTTCTCAGATTCTTTATCCAATGTAAACTTTATTTTATGATGAAAAGCATTAAATATAGTCAGCAGCTGATCGACCTTATGCTTCGGACACGAAAGTAAAGTGTCGTCAACGTAAACCTTGATAAACTGCACATCAAGTTTTTTTATTTAAAACGTCAGTGATCAGCTCGTTCATAACAAGATTAGCAAGTACTGGACTTGCAGGATTACCCATAGCAGAGCCATAAAGCTTTTGATAGATGTTATCATTAAAAGTAAAATAACATCTATCAAAAAGAGAGTATATTAATTCACAAAAACCATCCCGTGAAATATCGGTGTATGCTGAGATATGGCGCCATTTCTTTTTAACACGCTATTATTAGCTTCACCTGTATGTATGTTTGTATGTTTGTTTGTTTGTTTGTAACTGACGAACGCCAGCTCGCGATCCGTTCGGCATGTTCCCGATGAGGTAGAGGGCTGAAATTTTCAGGGGATGTAGACGGGGTAAAATGAAGAGTCTGTGCCAAAACTGGAGGTCGTACCCCCCGCCGTTCGGGCAGGAGAGGGGGGAGAAGGAAAAACTAAAATAATTAATTCCGTGAGAACGGGGGTAGGGGGTCCAAATTTTTATGGGAGGTGTGGTACCTGGGGAGCTACTTTGGGTCACATGGGGGGCGGCGGGGCTCTAATTTAAGGGGGAAATTTGGGGGAAATAACGTCTTTTGGCCATAGCTTTGCAACGAAGGCTTATCAAGGACCGACGACAATACAATAATTTTATAAGTTTATCTAATTATCCTGGTGGGGATCGCCAGGTTTAAATAATATAGTTTAAAAAAATGCTTTCATAGTACATCGAACTAAATAGTGGAAAATAAATATAGTTTAAAAAAAGGTAAAAAAACACGCTTTAATGATCATTCGAACTAAAAAACAAAAAATTATTATTAATACAGGCAGAAAATAATAATGAACGAAAAAT
This sequence comes from Pissodes strobi, assembly GCA_016904865.1. Classification (NCBI taxonomy): domain Eukaryota; kingdom Metazoa; phylum Arthropoda; class Insecta; order Coleoptera; family Curculionidae; genus Pissodes; species Pissodes strobi. The sequence goes on from JAEQML010056582.1 coordinate 17,507, forward strand.
ATTAGTATTATTGGGAAAAAAGCGTGGGGTGCTCGATGTACATAAAATATAGCACAAAGCGCCCCACGCTTTTTCACAATAATACTAATATTTTTCGTTCATTATTATTTTCTACCTGTATTAATAATTATTTTTGTTTTATAGATCGATTGATCATTAAAGCGCGTTTTTTTAGTTTTTTTTAATCTATATTTGTTAATTATATCAACAACCAAAGAGTTAGGAATGTTAGTAAATAACGATGTGACGTCCAATGACACTAGTATGTATTCAGGTGGAAGGATTATACCCCTTATAAAATTAACAAACTAGTATGAGTTCTTTACATTACTATGTAAATCATTTCTTAAAGCGAACCCACATTTAATAGTTATGCGTTCAGATAAGGGAAATTCAACAATAGTTATGAATAAAGATGAATATAAAACAGGAATGAATGAATTGCTGTCCGATCCATTAACATACAAAATCTTAAAGACTGACCCAACTTTGCGTCTTCAAAGTCTAGCTAATTATTTAGTAGCGCAATTGTTTTCAGATGGTTTTATAAGTGAGCAGTGCCGTAAAGCCCTTCTTAAACATAACAGCGTGCCTCCTAAGCTGTATGGTCTACGTAAAACGCATATACCAAATTTAAGTTTAAGACCAGTAGTTAGTTGCATAGACTCCCCAGCTTATGGCCTAGCTAAATTTGTGCATGGAATTTTGGCACCGGTTGCTTCAAAATAATCTAAAGAACTCATACGATTTTGCAAATTTTATAAGGATAATCCTTCCACCTGAACACATGTCATTGGTGACGTCCAATCGTTATTTACTAATATTCCTAAATCTTTGGTTGTTGATATAATTAGAAAGAAATGGCGCCATATCTCAGCATGCACTGATATTTCACGGGATGTTTTTTGTGAATTAATATACTATCTATTTGATAGTAGTTATTTTACTTTTAATGGCAACCTATCAACAGCTTGACGGCTCTACTATGGGTAATCCTGCAAGTCCAGTACTTGCTAATCTTGTTATGAACGAGCTGATCACTGACGTTATAAATAAAAATAAACTTGATGTGCAGTTTCTCAAGGTTTTCGTAGACTACACTTTACTTTCGTGTCCGAAACGTAAGGTCTATCAGCTGCTGACTATGTTTAATGCTTTTCATCATAAAATAAAGTTTACAATGGAAAAAGAATCTGAGGGAAAAATTTTATTGCTTTTCTTGACACGTTAGTTATTCATAACGCGGACGAAAGTATCTCTACCAGCTGGTATATTAAACTAACAGCGTCAGGAAGAGTAATCAACAACATGTCATCCCACGCAACTACCCATAAAATTGCCATAATAAAAAACGTTCTATATAGATCTAATAGTTTAAGCAGCCCTCAAATTTGCAAGAATAATGAAATCATTATAAAAAATTTATTAAAGAAAAATAATTATCTTTCTTCTTTTATCACGCCAATACCATCTGAAAAACGTTAAAAAAAATTAAAGTTCGTATTTAAAAAAATAAAGTTGATGATGATCCCTTAAAGGCGAAACGTCGGATTTCAAACTGGATATCATCATTGGATAGAGCGGAAAAAGTTGCATTGTAAAAGTGCAATTAAATTTGAAATCTATTTTTAAATAAATCCAGGAAAAAACAAAACGATTTTTCAAAATTTCGGTTTTTTTCCGGATATCTCCGTAAATACTCGGAATTTTAAAACTTTCTAAACGGCATATTGTTAGGCACCTTAATGCGCAATTTTGCCTTAATTTAACCGACACTTTATCTCTTACGGTTTTCGAGTTCCCCATACATAGACACGAATTCGAACCATCCTGTTCATAGAATAACAATTAGTTTTAATAGCAAAGTTTAAAATAATAAAAAAATCAACGCGAAAGAAGCCGCGGGTAAAAGCTAAAAGTGTCCTATATTCTTTACTGTACTCTTGAAAATATCCATACTATTCTATACAAAATTTCATGATGATCGTAACAGTTTATGCCTGAAAGCGCATGAAGCAAAGAGACAAACACATTCGCATCTATAATATTAGTTAGGATTCTTTAATAATACTTACTGGCAGCTTCGGAGTGGATTAATTCACTGCACAAATTCGACACGAAAATCTAATGCCAGCAGGAATAACATCAACATATGAACACAGCTTATTTACCTAGTCATCTTGGGCCGACATTCTCTGATTTGGGAAAGTCAATTACCAAATTTTGCAAATTTTAGAAGAGGGCTATGACTGAATATGTTTTAAACGTCAGTTCGTTTAATTAAAAATAATAATATGCTCTTTTATCGTCTAAAATCCGTTTAAAAACGATTTTAAATGGCAAAATTGTATAAAAATCTGAAAATTCGGACTTTTTTAGGACGATAGCCGTGGCTTCGGACGAATTTGTCGTGGATTTTGACGCAAAAATTCATTTTAAATTCAACCGTCTATTAAAAATAAGCTGTGCGCTATGGACCCCAATATACTGCGAATATAATAATTAATAAATAATACTTTTGACGGTTCCTTTAATTTAAAATATGCATTTTTTCGTCAAAAATCAGTTTTAAACGATTTTAAATTGCAAAATTGTATATAATACCGCCCTAGCGGCTAGAATCGGTTTACATATTTCCGTCCCCACACTTCCGCCCCGCCCACACATTTCCGTCCCATTTGCCGAGAATTACCCTCATACCACCGCGTAAGATGTTTATACATTAAAAAAGGATAAAAATGCTACTATTAAATACTTTAAATTTCCATATTTACCTAAATTATCTAAAGAAATGGAAAAATTAATAATTACAAAGAACCCAAACTGTAAGCTAGCATTTTATAACTTGAAAGTGGTTGGCTCCCTATTTACACCCTTAAAAGACACAACTCCCAGAGACCTATGTTCATGTTTGGTGTATACGGTTCCGTGCGTACACTGTGAAAACTGTTATATCGGCCAAACTAGAAAATATTTGAAGAGTCGAATATACCAACATAAATATGATTGTAGGGCAATTAATATAGATAAAAAAGAAAAAAAACAGCGCTTTCCCAACATCATTTTTCGACCCGTCATAATTTCGATTTTCTTTTGGATCGAGAAATAAATTATTCCAAGAGAAATATAAGTGAAATGATTTATATAACCCTTAACAACACGGTAAATTGCAGAACAGTTACGCGGGGCCTCAGTACGCAATATGCACATGTACTTAATATTTACAAATCGAAAATAAATAAACCAAATTAAAAAACCATAATAACTCAATGGTAAAAAGCATCCTATCACTGTGGAAATATGCGTAAGGCGCTGGCTTCTTTAGTCACTGCTATACAACGCACTAGTTTGGTTGACAATTATTTTAATGTGTTGTGTTTGTTTTTGATGGTTTTCAATGTTGTAATTGTGCACATAATTATATTTTCCAAATTACGTTTTTTTGGATGAGAACGTCAAAATGTTTATTAACCATAGAAAACTTCTGCTGCAGAAAAAAGTAGGTTTTATTTGTGTGGTCCAATCGAAAAATCTGTCTTCTGCCTAATAAATACAAATACCGATATGCAAAAATAATAAAAAATATTAAAGAATGGGTTACTTTTTGAGGGTTGAATTTTGTAGTGAAAACCAGAATGATTTATTATAAATTGTGGATGTTTTAATTGTTTTAAGCGATTTTTGTTTTTTGTTTTGGTATATAACGTGTTTTTTAAATTTCGTCTTATTTTGGTTTTTTGTTTAACTTCGTTGTTTATTTTAATAAGTAGTGCCGTGCCATAATGATCTCTGTGTAAATTTATTTTGGCTTTTTAAGGAAAATGTCTGTTCAAATTAATTTATACTTAAAATTATCAGTCTGTTTGAATGAAAATAGTAACTGAAAGAGAGAAAAAAATTAATTGTAAGCACAGTTTATGCCAAATTGTAGAACAGTTTTTTCCTATTGAAGCCATGAAAAAGACCGCAATAAATGGTCGAAACGTCGGCAAATTTCGAATAGGGAAGTTTTTGTTATAAGTCCTATACACACAACTTTACATGCATTAAATTATTGAGGACACTAATATTGCTAGAGTATTGAATTTAAACTTTACCAATGCGATTCATATTGATGAATTTTGACAAATACTTTAAAAAACGGACTTTGGCGTCTCTTATTTGCAATACGAACAAAGCAGGTTTTGTGTTGTCGAAATGATATTATTGGTAAGAAAAGTGGAAATACCACATTGTCCAGACAACGTGATATTTCTGAGGCTGGAATCCGTGTGCGTCTGCTTTTATAGGCTGGCGTTTACGCAGATTGTAACGTGGCATAGGCTCCGCCTCCGTTGGTTCCATTTTTCTTGCTTCGGCAATGTTCTGGGTGGTTTGTTGAGTGGAGCCGGGGTGATTTTCTTGCATCTCGAGACAAGATTTCCAAATTTTTTGGATGTTGAGAGCGTCGTCTCGCTTATTGAGCTGTCCGTTCTTTTCGATTTCTAGAGCTTCTCTGATTATGCGAGTTTTGTAGTGGTCCACTGTGGCTACTTGTCTAGCGTTGTTGAAATCGATGGAGTGTCCTGTTGTTAAGTGGTGTTGTAAGAACGCCGCTGTAGTCTGCTTCGTTCTGATGATGCTCCTGAATTCTACTTGAAATTCGTCTATTTGTGTGCCCTGTTACATGTCAATTTAGCATGAAAAACATGTAACAGATAGAAGTCAAATAAAGTCCAGTGATTCCACGCATAATCCTGCGTCTTTTATGCTAGCCTGTCTAGCTGACGATACATTTAATTTTTCTCTGTTTGATATCACTGGCTTAACATAGACAATATACAATAGATCGTACCGTATTCTACATCGCTATCAAGAAAACATTTAGGTATATAGCAGTGCACTTAGGAAACGTTCACTTAAATCTCTAATCTTACGAATGATTTCCTTTTCGATGATAATATACATTAAAAACGGTCTCAGGAATGTCAGAAACATTGATTTCGGAATTTCTCGGTTATTTTTCCTGGGTTTATTTCAATATTTAATCGGGAAAAGTTAAATTCAACCAATGTTTACTTTTGATATAACCTTTAAACAGTAATAATAAATCGTGTTAGAGTAAAAATAAGAATTTTTGGTTGCCTATGGACGAATGGAATAATTCTAGAAACGTTACCAGATGTTATATTGGCTGAGCATTCGTCTTGCGATTTTGAGGTGGTAACGGTTTAGGCCAACTGGAGAATACATAATTAATTGATATGCTACCCTTGTTTTGTTTTACCTTAAAATTGTTTGGGTTTTCTCTCCAATTAGAACCGTTTGCTCTGGATCCAGGGTGTAAACAGCACAAGTGCTAGTTAAGTTACCCTAATGAAGCTTGTAACAGTTCGATTTGACCAATGTCAAATATTTTTCAAATTTCATTTATATGCCGCATTTAGGGAAAAATATGTTGTATTTTGCACGCATCGGTTTATTAATTCTAAATTTATTAATTTGATCTGCTAACAATTCGTTTGAAAATGCAACTTTTCTAATATGAATTAACTATATTTTAAGTATAGGTTAGCTATATATTTGTATTGGCATTTATAATCCGTTGTGACTATTTATTTTAGTTGATAAGCGATGCACAATATTATTGGGATAACTTGGCTTGATTTGTATTTTATTATTATGAACAGCCAGCGAATCGATTTATATTTTCCAGAATTTTGTTAGTGAAGCCTGCAAAAAACGCTGCATTTGACTCGTTGATCCGTATTTTAGTAGTAGTTTTTGTGACCTCCGTCACGGAGTAATAGGAATGTACTACTTCTCGTAAAGTCAGTTGTCGATTTAAATTTTTAAAAGTTTATCGTTTTGTTAGGGAATATTCTCCTGACATTTCTTGAATCACTTGATTTCAATGAATTAATTGTGGCCTCCGCCGTTATGTTACCATCATAATAAACGAGAACTCGGTCGTTTATTATCTTAAAATTATTCCTTGTATCGAATCACTCGGTATGTTTCCGCCCATCACTAAATGTGACGTAGCATTTAATCTGGAAAGCAAAATGATGGAAACCAATCGAGAGTACTTCTCAGGTACCCTTCTGAGGCGAGAAGAACGTTTGCCAGTGCAGTTAGACTCTACACATTTACTTTGTGACTGAATTCAACCCATTTATTGGGGATATATTGTGAAATCTCTTGTGCTTGGACACGACCGATTTTTCGGGATCTAATACTGCACTGGAGGCGTTCCCACGTTCGTCATACAAGACCGAGACCGTCGAATCTCTCATAGTTCACCCTTACGCACAAATTGAGGGTCTTTCTGGAGGGCCAGAATTTTGATTGAATGGCCACAACTTTTTCCGGAGGGTACAACCTCTGTCTCGGAGGCCCGACCTTTATCTACCCGGCTCTAGTGGGTTGGAAGCAGGCTTTACCCGCAGCACTTGTCTCGACCCAAAGCTATCGAGACACCTCGGCTAGATCTTCCATTGGGGCTCTAGAGAGCCAATTCCCGAGGAATCTATAAGTGCCCGGCACCTTCACCAGAGTTCGACGACTGGATTTGGGTATTGTACTGAAGCTTTATGTTGTTTTCTTTCATTAAAATAAATCAAACATTGAACGCCGAGTTCTGAGGTAGCTCATTAACTCTATTTACATTTATTCACTTCACAGGTTTATCGGACCAGTTAATCTGATTGCTTTGATTTTTTCTCATTTTAATAAAAGTCAAGCACTGGCTGGATAATTTCCTTCTTTTCATTCATTAGTCGAGTGATATAACCGCTTTGAATTTTATCTCTTTATAACATGAATCAAGCGACCGCCATGCTTTCAATAGTTTTATGCTAGTTCGGTTATTTTATTAACTTTTCAAGTTTTTTTTATCTAATTATTGTGTCCGCTCATTGCGGCATATTATAATTGCTACACTCAAAATCAGTGCAGCTATTAGCGTACGCATACCTAGTTGTAATTAGCTTAGTTAACGTCAAGTGATCACTTTGATAAGTAGTATTTAGTGCATTTAGTGGTAAGGCATATAGAACCGAGTATTTCCAACTGAATTGGTCTCTGTACAACCTTCATATTGTACTCTGTTTATTTTATCAATTACTTTAACAGTCATTTAACATTCTTTTGTCTTTTAATTAACCACATTTTAATTTAACCTTTTTCTTCAGATAGATTGTTGCTGTGTTTTCAAAAAAAAAGAAAGAACTTAGTAGCAAATATATTGTTCCTTAAATTTTTAGGGTTTTAGAACTATGCTGAGCCTAAAAGTCGTTGGAGCCTGATCTGGCGTATGTTCATGAGGAACCAGAGTAGCTAGCTTAAGTGTGAAGGAAGCCGAAACAACACCTCCAGCAAAAGAAGAAGTGATATGTTTCCGCTGTGAGAAACCTGGCTACAGGGCTATTGGGTGTGCGTTACCAAAGCCGAAGTTTTGTTTCCGATGTAAGAAGGAAGGGGTTATCGTGAAGAGTTGTCCGAATTGCAAGTCGGGAAACGCCGGAAGGCGCTCCTAAGTCAAGGAACTGATTTAGCGAGCGCGGATAAGTGTAGATTACAACCCATCTTGGACTTTGTATTAGAGCACGCGCAGAGCGATAAAAGACCTTATCTCAGAGTGGACATATTTGGCAAGGAAATCCTTGGTCTTTTGGATTCAAGGGCATCTCGCACCATCCTTGGCGGACCTGGTTGGAAGTTGATGATGGACTTGGTGCTTTCACTTGACAAGAGTCGGAAGCCAACTTGTAGAGTGGCGAATGGACAACAATGTCGTAGTATTGGAGTATGTGAGGTCCCTATAAAAGTGAGAGATCGAGTTCGTCTGAATAAAACTCTTGTTATTCCAGACCTACCGCACACTTTGATCTTGGGTGCAGATTTTTGGCGTCCCATGGGTTAGTTTGGGTTAGTTTGGGTTAGATCTCAGGCATAATGAATGGTTCTTTTCAGACCTGCCGGAAATTGCTACGGTTGAATTACCGAAGGGGGCCGTGTTGACTTCAGAAGAAGATAGACAGCTGAAGGAGTTGATGGATAGAAAATTTGATCTTATGGGTGATCATCTGGGTTGCACTGATAAATCAGAACATGTTATAATTACTAAGTCAAGACCTGTTAAGCAACGCTACTAACGTGTATCACCAGTTATGCAGCAAGATATAGATAAGCAATTGGATGAGATGCTAAGCTTAGAGTCATCGAGCCATCTAAGAGTCCATGGCCATCCCCTGTCGTCATGGTTAAGAAAAAAGGCGGTTCACAAAGGCTATGCGTGGTCTACAGGAAGCTTAATTCCGTCTGTGAGAGGGATAGCTATCCATTGCCACAGGTTAGCGACACTCTGGATAAATTGTGAGACGCAAAATATCTTCCCAGCCTAGATATTAAGTCAGCCTGTTGCGAAGTCATCTAAACCGTATACAGCCTTCACTGCGCCAATTAGAGGACTGTTCCAGTTTAATCGTTTGCCCTTTGGTCTTCATAACGCACCTGCCACCTGGCAGCGGCTCATTGACAATGTTCTGGGTGCAGACTTAGAACCCCATGCGTTTGTCTATTTGGATGACATTGTCATAGTAACGTCAGACTTTTAAACTCACGTAAAGGTCTTGGAAGAAGTATTTAAGAGACTCCGTGAGGCGAACCTCACGAAAAGTAGAGAAATGTGTCAGTTTTGCAGGCCACAGCTGAAGTATTTAAGATACGTTGTGGATAAGCATGGTTTGCATATGGATTCTGATAAAGTCAACGCCATGTTGGAAGTCCCTCGGAATGTTAAAGATGTGAGACGTATTGTGGGTACATTCTTTTGGTATAGAAGGTTTATCAAAGACTTCGCTACGGTTATAGCACCGATTACTGACCTATTGCGGAAATCTAGGCAGTTTGAATGAGCGCAGCAGTGCGAGACAGCGTTTAGCAAGATTAAGGAATGTCAAGTTGAAGCACCACTATTGAGTTGTCCGGATTACTCGCTACCGTTCGTGGTACAATGTGATAGTTCTGGATATGGCGTAGGCGCGGTTTTAACTCAACCACAACCCGATGGTACAGAGCGAGTTATTAGCTATCTTAGCCGCAGCCTTACTAAGCAAGAGCAGAATTACTCGATCACTGAAAGAGAATGTCTTGCAGTTCTATGGTCAGTTAATAAGCTACGGCCCTACTTAGACTTGGTTCCATTCTCAGTAATCACGAATCACTATTCGTTGGTATGGTTGCAAAACATGAAACAAACTACTGGAAGACTAGCGAGGTGGCAAGTTCGGCTTCAACAGTTTGATTTCATCCTTATCCATCGGAAAGGAAAGAAACATGTTGTTCCAGACATGTTGTCCAGGGCCGTTCCTCAATTGGATGCTGTAGACACCAATCAGCCGCCGACGCCGGTAAGAGACTAATGGTACTCGAGAATGATGGAGAGAGTCAAAGGTAATCCTTTGAAGTTTTCTGGTTGGAGAATAGGCGATAATAAGATGTGGAAATTTGTAAAATGTCTATCCAGAATTAAGACCGGAGGTGGACAATTGGAAGGAAGTAGTTCCTAAGGAGGATAGAAGAAAGATAATAGCTGGTGCTCATGAACCACCTACATCGGGACACATGGGTGTTTATAAGACTTTTTCACGGGTAGCCGAGCGATTCTATTAGCCAAAAATGAGAAATGATATTTCCAGATTCGTTAGCCATTGCGACACTTGTATCCGTCATAAAGTACCAACCGGACCACCGAAAGCAAAAATAGTTTCCCATAGTAAACCTCAGCGTCCCTGGGAAGTTATCTCCACCGATCTCATTGGACCTCTGCCTAGGTCAAAACATGGCTATACTTTCTTGTTGGTAGTAACAGATTATCACAGCAAAGTTTCACTCCTTTGTCCTATTCGCAAGGCCACGTCGGAAGCTGTTGTTCGTTTCATAGAACAAAATGTTTTCCTATTGTTTGGAGTCCCTTCTATCATTTTGTGTGATAATGGACCGCAATATCGGGGCCGACCGTTCGTAAAACTAGCTGAGAGGTACAAAGTACGACTGAAATTCAATGCAAACTATCATCCACGTGCAAATCCGACCGAGAGAGTGAATCGAACACTGAAGACGATGCTACGAATGTATATTTCTGACAATCACCGTGATTGGGATGCGAACTTGGATAAGATAGCCTGTGCTATTCGTACATCTGTTCATGAGACTACGAAACCTAGCCCTTACTTTGTGAATTTTGGACGGAAGATGATTATGTCGGGTGATGAGCATAGAAGGAAGGATATCCCAGAAGTGGATGGACAAACCGACATAAGTGCAGAACGTCGTGGTGAAGTAATGGGTAGAGTGTTTGAAGATGTCAGATTGCGTCTCGAGGCTACAGGGTTCAGAGCGTCGAGCGTTATAATCTTCGTTGTCGTCATGTGGAATATCTTCCCAATCAGATTGTCTGTAGGAAGAATTTTGCTCTCTCGGATGCCAGTAAATTCTTCGCTAGAAAGTTAGCACAGGAGTATCTCGGACCGTTTCTCATTAGCAAACGTGTGTCTCCATGAACCTACGAATTGAAGGATGAGTTAGGAAATTCAAAGGGAGTCTGGCATATTAAGGACCTAAAAGATATTAGTGGCGACGAATAAATATATGTTATATTATAGTAAATACGTTGTATATATAGTTATGGTTTAAGGAAAAGATTCTAGATTTAAAGAAAAAAAATGTTATTTTTTTTTGGACGAAAGAGGGGAAACTGTTACATGCCAATTTTGCATGAAAAACATGTAACAGATAGAGGTCAAATAAAGTCAGTGATTCCACCCTTAATTCTGCGTCTTTTATGCTAGTCTGTCTAGCTGACTGTACATTTGATTTTTCTCTGTTTGATATCACTGGCTTAACATATAATCAGTCAATAGATCGTGTGCACTTCGGAAACGTTCACTTAGATCTCTTACCTTACGAATGATTTCCTTTTCGATGATAGTATACATTAAAAGCGGTCTCAGGAATGTCAGAAACATTGATTTCGGAATTTCTCGGTTATTTTTCCTGGATTTATTTCAATATTTAATCGGGAAAAGTTTAATTCAACCAATGTTTACTTTTGATATAAACTTTAAACAATAATAATAAATCGTGTTAGAGTAAAAATAAGAATTGTTGTTGCCTATGGACGAATGGAATAAATGGAACTGATATTCTTGGAACGTCGCCAGATGTTATATTGGCTGAGCATTCGTCTTGCGATTTTGACGTGGTTGCGGTTTAGGCCAACACGAGAATACATAATTAATTGATATGCTACCCTTGTTTTGTTGTTAAACGACTGTTTTTCGCTTTCGCTTTAAAAATACGCGGTCAGGATGTTTTAGCAAATGGGTATATTCCCTAACATGAAACGTCGCTCGAACTATTTCGCGAAGGTTACAGCAAGGTATGAACGGGTCTAGCTTAAGGCACGTTTAGGTTCGATTCGATTGACCGCGTTGAACAGATTTGATGTAGGAGTTATAAATGGCGCCGGCCGGAACGAGATGGTTTCTATTTGTTTGGTCATGGCTAATGGTGGAATTATCGTTGGATTTCTTTGTCCCACCAGCAATGCATAATATCATACAGCCTTAGATAGGTTTCATTGCATATTGCAGATGCTAGTAAATTTGGCGACAACCGGCTGGTGTATTTTTACGTTGGATACAGGACAGTGTAAAGAGGGCCTGTAGGCCGAGTTTTTGCTAGCTTTTTAACATTGAATTTCACGACCTAGGTAGTCGTTTTTGACCAGAGTTCGTTCTATTTCTTCGGCAATCCTTCTAAGGAGTTAGTGCGTATGTCTGATAAAAAGTTTAAGAATTTTTAATTCACCCTGAGGGGGATTATACTTATTTCGGGCGACAAAAAGTGGCGTAGTAACTAGGTTGCTGTAGCGAATTATTTCACTGGATTGGATGGATTTTTGCCAGAGAGTCAAGATTTCTGGTCGGTAACTTGCCACGTGCAGTGGATTCTGGAACAAAGTACGCCGTTTCCTTTCTCGAGGAATGCCTGTAGAAGAGAGCGTTGTTTGCTCCCAAATTCGTCATTACCATCGAAAATCCCTACGTAGTTAGGTAAATAAATATACATATCTTACATTTTGTACATACTAATTTATTTTCTGTACAGGGGGATTTATTTTATCAGAGTATATTAGAGTTTTGTAACGGGTCTCAGAAGGGATCGAAATACTGCACAATACTGCTATATAGAGAGTGTTACTTTTGAAAATTTACTAATTCTTGCACGTAAATCATGCAATATCGTCAAACGAAATGTAACTTAGGCCTGGAACAGGCATAGCATGATTTACTTATACTCATTATATTTACAAGAAGTAAAATTCTGGGGAAATCAAGCGTATTGAATTATAGTTTCCGATACCGTCTTCGGTATGATAAGACAGTCGAGCACTCATAGCTGATTCTTTGTCTTTATGGGCACCCGTATTGTATAGTAGGGTATAATGTTGTATAAAGTTATATATGATCTTTGATAAATTTCTGTTCTACTTTGAATTTAGCTTATAAGAACTTGTAAAGTCGTACATAAGCGTAGTAAATTTAGATTTAATATTAATGACATAAATGGACAAGCTTTGTTCGTGCCTGAGGGTCTAACTCTGAACAGAGCAAACAGTGGTTATATTATTGCTCAGTTTTCTTAATATTTTATGTCTATCACCTGTAGGGTTGATATGATATTGGTTATTATGACCTTCGCATTCCGTCAAGACGACTCTCATTATTATATTTAAATACTCTCATTATTATTTTTAAATACGCTTTGAGTGGAGAGTGTTCAGAAAGAGGAGCTGCCTGGAATTGCAGTAAGAGAATGCATACTTAGTGCTTGTTCTCCTTCAGGTTTTTTTTCGGGGAGCCATTTTTTTCAGGGAGCCAGTTTTACCGGGAGCCAATTTTCCGTTGGAGCTATTATTGTTGGCTGGGGCTATTTTGCTTGGAATTGTGTATACGTAGCGAGCTATTTTTTTGTTTGGAGCGAGCTCTGCTTGGAGAGAGTTTAAGTAGCTAACCAAGTATCTACCAGTCAATACAGTTGGTTGTGTTTCATTGGTACCGACTGTAGCCACAGAGGTATGGACATTACCTCAAATACCACTGAGAGGTTATGGGTCCCATGGTGCTTAGCAGTAGTCCACGTGCAGGAAGCCGGAGGTGATATCGGCGAAGACTAGTAAAGATAAGTTTAGGTTATAATTGTGATCTTCCTACCTAATGTTATTGGCAGGTTATTAGTATTTTCAGCGTGTTTTTATTTCTTTCTGCCAAGTATCGATATAATTATTTTGGAACTGATTAGGTGTAAGCAAAGCTTACCAATGCGTATATAATTAACTGCGATATTTACTAGTGTGATCCTATTAATGCTCATAGTTTTTATATATTACATTTCTTATTCTTATAATTTGATTTATATTGTCTTATATGATCAACATTTTTCTACGGATTTATTGACTATCCAGTTATAATAATTTTACATAACGGTATTTAATGATCTAAATCAGTAAGGTTTATTTATGTACAACTACGGGTCGTCTACCATGGTAAACGCGCACAAAGTTAGTAGCTACTATTAGACGGATAACTTTTAATTACTAGTATGATCAGACGATAGATGACTTATGTATATTGTGATTATTGATTAATTTGTAGAACTTGGTTTGACCTTTCGTAATCATTTGGTGTTATATTGTTACTTCCGTTATAACTAAAGCGTGCCTAATAATTGTTCGATCATTACTTGTTAAATTCACATCTATTTTAACGCAATTTTAATTCGAATTACTGTCTATATATATTTATGAGCCTATAGATTATTACTTGTTTCCAATTGAGCTCTTTTACCTGTTTTATATTTATATTATTTTGACTGTTGAAAGAGATATGGCAACACGTTAACGTCAAACCTAACGAACGGCAATAAATTTAAACCTGCACGAACGTGACCGTCTTTTATTTGCTCTGGAATACCTCAACCAAATAAGTGTAATTAGTAGTTGTCTGAACTTTAAATCGCCCTTGTGTAGCGGATATTCGCCGATTGTGGATCGCCCTTATGGATTCTTAAGACCGAGGATCTTCCTGTTTGGATCTGCGGATTTGGATACCTTAAACTGGTGGCGCCCAGGTCAAGAGTAAGTAATTGACCCACTCCCACGCCGACGAGCAAGTCCGAGCACACATGTTGCGCTGGCCGCATCCTTAAGGGTAGGTACTATCTTATTTATTATACCTTGCTAATACATTTAAAAGGGTTTTACGCGCAACAGCCCTATGTATGATTTTTAACAATACCCGCAAGGTATGCTGTACACGCCTTGCTTCTCAAACTATACTTTGTCCTTTGGATTTCCAAGTACTTGTGCTAAGGTTCGCTGTGGTTTGAAAATTAGCTTAATTTGATGCTTCCTTAGGATTCTGCCGACTCTGTCAGTGACTCCCTTTATATATGGAAGTATGGCTTTTTGCATGTTCTGTTCCTCGTTGCTTTCTGGTTTCTTCCTTGTTTGTTTTTGTTGATTAATTGCCTTCCTAATGTTGTGAGGAAATTACTTGCGTGATCTCTTTACAGCAGACTGACGGGTCGCCAGTGCCAAAGCAGACATCGAACCAAGGAAAATCTAGGTAGAACTCCCTTAGATCGTCCCAGTTTGCAGAATTGTAATGCCAGATTTTGCGAGGCAATGGTGGATCCTTCTGTATGAGTGGCAATTCACAAACCGTTGTAATAAGTTTGTGGTCGGAAGTACCTAATGGCGGACCAACTGTAATTGAGTACTGGTCAGGATTGGTGGTTAGAAAAAGATCCAGGAGGGCGGCGAATTCGTCCCTTTCTAAGTTGAGTAAGCCCGCAGCTGATGGCAAATGCTTCAGCTTCTCTACCTTCGTTGTCGGTCTTGTTGTGATGCTTGAGCCAGTTGGTGTTGTGGGCATTGAAGTCTCCCAGAACGATTATTTCTGAACTGGGGTGATCGACCTGTATTGAGTCAAAAGTGGTAGCTAGTGTTGAAAAAAAGGCTTTGGTAGGCTCTATCGCTCGGAGGGCGATAGAGACAACATATAAACTTGGTTAATCCCTTGGCGGTGAACTTGAGCCACATAACGCCAAGGTTATTCGGTTCGAGTGTTTCCTCGCGGTGACATGAAAGGTCGCTTGGGACAAAAATGCATATTCCGAACTTATGTCTAAATCGGGTATGTAAGTCGTAACCAGGATAGGGGTAGTTTACTGTTGTTGTTGTAGAACATACTTGTGTTTCTGTAAGGGCTAGTTTGTGTGGTCTATTTGCTTGTAGATGTTTGATATTTATTACTGCAACCTATGTGATATGTGCCATGCTACTTTAACTAATTTTTTCTTCAAACGTCAGTAAATCCGTCATTACTCGACTGTGTAGGCGGCCGTGAAGTTTCGTTTTCCTCCGCCGGAGCTTTACTTTCACTTTTCCGCCGGCGGAGGTAAAAGTGTTGTCATAGCAACATATATACAAACAAACAACAAAATAAGCGCCAACAACTTGAGATTTATTAAACTAAAACTTGTATTTACCACTCAATTAGTGCACTGCATTTCTAAAAATCACTAATTTAGGAACAAATAATTGGTTATTATTTAATCGAACTTACCCAATAACTGCTTATCAATACGGAATTAAAACGCAATCGGAGACGCAATTTTAAAAAAATAATTATTGTTGACGGTGTCCACTGACAGCTTTATGTTACACTACTATAGCAACAACCTGTGCCTATTCACCGACACCGGTCTAAGCCCCCTTGCGAACCCACTTATCTTTAATAATAATTATTATTATTACTATTAAAAAGAGATGTTTTTGCATTAATTTGTCGACATTTGAAGAAAAAACAGCATATTTTATTTGGAGGAAAAGTTACTTTTCATGGCTTGCTCTCTATTACCAGCCTCACTCCGTTCGGCTGTTTAACACGAGCGCGCTATGAAAAGTATCACTTTTCCTCCATATAAAATAATATACTATTCCTTTATTTCTATTACTTACTATCTTCTCGTGTACTGTCTACTTTTCCTTATACTTAACTTATGATCTGCCCTATAAAGTACTTATCTGCGACAGTTAACTACAATATTCCCTATATGACCT
>JAEQML010056583.1:0-33677 GCA_016904865.1 Pissodes strobi
ACTTATATCCATGCATCATTGTCTGGTGTTTCAAATTAAGTCCTTTAGGTGGGCGTTTTCAGTCAGCACGGTGACCATATTTTACATTGTATCATTAAGACCTGCACAAAAGCTATAAATAAGAAGGTGACAAACAAAAAAGGTGCTGCGAAAATTCCACATAAATTTCTTTCCGATAAAAGTCACATTCTTATGGGCGATTAGTTCCCCATGGATCAGTAAATCAATCAAAAAGTCCACTCAAATTATTTTTATTGCTCACTCTGGAATTGAGACCGGTTAGCTTCAATGGAGGTACATAATATGCAGAACTGGCCAAGGTTAACCAAAACAAATGTAGATTGTTTTCAATAAATTTGAATATTTATTGCTATTATTACGTAATCATATTATATATTGTGCGGTAACATAAATTATTTTTCTACTACCTTCTGAAAATATGAAGAAAGCACAGTTAACGAAGCTAGAAAATGCCTTGTACAACAGGCGGATTAAAATATTTGTCAACACATGTGTTCAAATAGCTATTTATGCAACAAGTATATAAATTTATAGTGACCCCTTTTTTATGAATGGGAATATTGTCACATACAAAATTTTTTCTACTACCGAAAAATATATGAAAAAATTAAAATATTATTAAATTACTTTTTCTACAGCCGCGCGCAAAATAACTAAATACTAAATTCAAATGAAATCGCAAAATCGACGAATGCCGTGGATCCTTATTTTGCGCTCTAGCGCGAACATGGAAAAGGAAATTCTCACTTTTTCCATCTAGTGTGCTGAATGGTCATGGAAACCGAAAATAAATAAATGACAGTCGTGCGTTTGTTACGGTTTGTTGCTGGCACTCCTCTAAATATGCCCGAAGCCCGAACATAATATGTCAAAACTGAAAGTCATTTGCAAATTTCAGAATAAGTATAGAGAAAAATGTTCATTTAATTTTAAAAAATGCGGCTGTAGAAAAATTTCTGTGTGTTTTTCGAGCGCAAAGTAAGATTGCCGTTTTCGAAAGATTACTGCGCTCCGCTACGCGTCGCGCAGTAACATTCTTTCTCAAGCGGCAATCCGTTACTTTGCGCTCTAAATACACAAATAACTATTACGTACTGCACTAAATGTCAAAAATATGTCAGATTTACTTTACGCATTAGTGTAAAGTAAATTATTTTACGCACGATATTAAAAAGGTATATTTTAAGAATCCGGGAGAGTGCGTAAAGGTCGTATTTTAGACACGGTTTTCAACAGGATATTTGAACAGTTGACAGATGCCAAGTTAACATGGCTGATGAGAGCGTTGCTGTAAGTAGTTAGTAGTGGAAAAAAAATACAAGCTTTTCAGGGCGACCTGTCCTGGCAATACCAAAAATGTGGCCTGAAGGTACTAGCAAGTATGTCTCTGTTTGTCCAATTTTCAAATTTTTTGATATTTTGAGCTTAAAACGTCCCTTTACCCTTATTATATAGGCTGTAAATTTTAGGAATTTGCTAAAGTCGATCCCTTGTTCCCATTTAAAATCTTCGAGGGAGAAGAATCAAACATGTTATGTACATTTTATCTAAAAATAGCTCCCCAGCGTCAATATTGTTGTTGTGTCTCGGGGATTTCTTTTGACATTCTAATACACCCCGACACTAGAGACTAGCTAGGGATTATATAGTTTCGTATTTTATTAGAATAATTGAACAACATATATTAAATTAAGTTCGTCATTATCATATTAAAGCCTATAAGACATTTAACTAATTATTTCATTATTTGATTTATATCTCAGATCATTCTTAATCAGGTTACCAGATAAAGGTCAAACTTGAAGTAATTGAGTAACGCAATATAAATTTTAATACACATTTAACATTAAATTAGTAATGTGTACCTGTTTAAATTTGATTGTGTCTAATTCGATTATTTTTTATTTTTAAAGTAGGGTCAAATGGGCATCCTCGCGAGGATCAGCTTCATAGAAGATTTGTTTGTGATGGAATCAGTCGAGTGTGATGAGACGTTTTATAACAGGTATGTGAAGGTATATTTATTAGAAAAATACATGTTGGTATTCTCTGCATTAAATCAAATATTGATACTAATCAAATAGATAATTTTAGTACGTTCGAAATAAATCTTTAAGCAATTTTAAGTGTTCAGTATTACCCAATAACTGTCAATTATTGACAATGACAATAATTAAAATCAATGTAATATAATAATACACAGTTGGTATTGATACTTAAACTTGGCATATTGATATTTAAACTTATCGCATGTGGAAATTTCTAGTCACTTGGTCCAGCATAGCATTATTTACTAATCACCAAACATGGTTTACATTAATACTGTATAGGAAGGTTCCTTAATATAAGGCTCTCATTGGATTTCTTTTAAATCTATTATTTTCAACATTAATTCACTGATTGACAAGTTTTTTCTTGCAACATTTTGCTGGATAGCATACTCAGTAAAATGAACCTATCTAAGTACGAAAATGGCCAAAAAAGTTTTAACACCTAAGGTTTTCTTGTTACATTAAACAAACCACATAATTCATTTAATATTTATTGAAAAGTTTATTTTACAAGTTTTTAACCCTGCATATAGACTATATTTATAATTTATATTAAGTTAACGTCTAAGAAAAAAGTAAACGTCAAAACTATTTATTAGAAACACACTAATCTATTTTTTCCGTTTATCGAGGACCACAACTTCCCTTTTTAAAACCTCTACAGTAATCACCCATTATGACTGGATCCCATCGCCATTGGTACCGAATTTCCACTGTCCTGATATCTTGATCGCTGGTAGCGCTCAAATTCTCAGGAAAAATGATAAATGGGAATGGGAAAGTGAATTTTTAATGACATTCGATAACCAAGCGATTTGTAGGAGTCTGGAAGTTTATTAACTAGTTGCTCGTAGTTTGCATGCATATTGTTGCCCAAAAATCCCCTCACTAGACTCCAACTTCTTTCATGGTGAGCTTTTCCATAAAATTAACATCGTCCAGCAATGTTTCAATTTAGGGCCCAATAAAAATACCTTCTTTTAATTTGGCGTCACTTAACTCTTTATTCATAGCCTTCACAAAGTTTTTCATCAGTCCAAGTTTAATGTTAAGAGGAGGCAAAAGGACAATTTCTGGATCTACAAAAGGCACATACTTAACATTTTAAGAGTCCGGCTGAAATTCACTCCTTTCCAGCCATATTTCCGTTACATAATGAACGACTGTCCCACAAACAAAGAAGACAACAATATTTTGTAAATCCTCCCTGAAGTCCCACTAAAATTGCTATAACTTTTAGACTTTTAGTAGTTTATTTTATCTAAAATAATGCGCATATTTGCATAGGTATCTTTCGTTGTCACTGAATGACCAACAGGTATAGATGATTTTAAATTTGCTATATGTGGCACGGCTTTTAAACTATATTTCGATGACCCTATGAACAAGTGCTAGCCACAGGTAGTATGTTCGATATTAATTTCCTGCATTAAACCATCGATATCAGTACACGCACTCACGCACATAGCGAATTGTCCATATTATAAAATGCCGTGAAGTCGAAATTTCGGTTTCCTTGGCGAGTAAGTGCCACACCTTAAGACGAGACCCAAGAAGCTCTGACTGCTGCTTGGACAACCCTAATCACATACTAAATCATTAAACTCACTTTGAACTATGTGGCTCGCCGGAACTGGAACCCGGAGCAAAAGTGGGATCGGTACACTGTTCTTCTAATCTTGCGAAGATGTTGTTTGACACAGTTCTTGAACAGTGGTAGGTTATAATTAGGGAGAAACAGATGTCCTGGGAGTGAGTTCCGTAGTAATGCAGCGCGTCAGATAAAGAAGTCCTTGTAAAGCGACGTTCTAGGTGATTCCAGTTAAATAACGAACGGGTGCGCTCTTGCCGTCTGTCACGACTGTCTGACAGGCGTTGCTGGAGGCGGGAAGATGCGGGTCAAATCCTGGGAATATTTGTAAAACGGGGATATCTCGGTCACATGTCTGCGGTGTTTCAGACTATCCAGATCTGGGATGAACGCCGGGTCTCCGACGAGACGCACAGCTCTCTTCTGAATGGAAGCCAGCAGCTTTAGGGTGTGCTTAGGTGCGGCACCCCAGATGTGTGAGCAATATTCTAAGCACGCTCTTATTTGTGCTTTGTAGAGCAAGAGGAGCTGCTGCGGTATATACAGTTTTTTGTTGCGAAATAGCTCACCAAGCTTCTGCGAGGCTGATTTTGCAATGTTAGCAACATGTTTACCGAGACACTCAGTAGTCCGATTGACGAGGATAAAGGAATGGTCGTTTCTGCCATAATGATATCAGGGCCCGCCGTAACTCGGCTGCTTGTGTTTTTGCTGCATTGAAATGGACCAATCTCCAATCTTGATTAATGGTTGTAATCTGCTCCTGTCTGCGGTGATAAGTCTCAGTCGCTGGTAAAGGTTTTTCTGATCTAAGGCAATGGTACTGTAATCTGCAAAGTTGTAAAAGGATTATTGGTTTAGGTCAGCGGGTCATTAATATAGACGGTAGTCGCCGTGATGCCGCGTTCCTCGGTCAAAGCTGGAAGAGACGTTTTTGTAAAGTTATTACTTACTGCCTTTCCTACCGACCAGAAATTCCTGGAGCCACTGGGGCATTGCAAAAGTTTATTCCTGGTTCTTTAATTATATTTGTCCTTAGTTTCGTTAATCACACGTTTGCATTCTTTTCTCGCTTCGGTCAAATAACTGCGACTTTCAGCGGTCTGATTTTGCTGCCAATACTTGTAGCCTCGGTGTTTTCTACCTACGGCTCTTTCGCAACTTATGTCGGACCAGGGCATTTCCTTTTGACGGTAACTTGATGAAATTTGGGATGCATGCTTCCATTCCTGAGGCGAGAACTTGCGTAATCTCTTGGCAACAGACTGACGGGTCGTCAGTGCCAAAGCAGACGTTGAGCCAAGGAAAATCCAGGTAGAACTCTCTAAGATCCTCCCAGTTTGCACAATTGTAATACCATATTTTACGTGTGCGAGCGGCAGTTCACAAACCGTTGTAGTAAGTTTGTGGTCAGAAGTACCTAATGGCGGACCTATGCTCTCAACCTCCAAATGCTAATCAACTCGAAACCTTTACCAAAGCTATATTTCTTCCAAGTTTGGTTAAATTAAGTGAAACGGTTATCTTTTTATGGTTTTTAAATATTTGTAACCCCAAAGAAGGGCGAAGTTTTGAGCCCCCCACTTCCAAAGACTCTTCAACTCGAGACAAGGCTATATGAAGACCAAGTATGGTTAAATTTAGTGGAACGGAATCGGGAAAATATGATAAATTAATTGAGTACAAAACTATCCACTTCAATAGACGCGTCTCGGCCAATCAACGTCATAAAGGACTTGCACCTTTTTCGAATGAAATGGATACAGTTGTGCTTCTCTTAGTACCCTCCATGTACTAGCCTGACTGACCTAGACTATCTTCAATAATCTCAAGAATTCTTTTTCTTGCGGCTCAGTTCTAGCACTTCTAGGCCTTCCCCTATTTCCATTATAAATTTGAAGGAACCATATTCAGCAAAACTCCTCGCTGGAAAATATTTGAGCATTGTAACGTTATAATTGTATCTGAATATTATATCGCGATTTTCTCTGTGTATCCGTTAAAAGGTGGTATCGATTGTCACAACATTACTATTATGAGTGGATTTCAGTACTCCGACCCGTTTGCCCGTTTGACAGCAGGAGCCTCCCGAAGATGAGCATGAAAATAGGAAATATCGAAGGGAGTTATAATTGAAGGCTCTTCTCGTTTGGACTTCCGTCCATGAAGGTGCCTTATGGCAATTCAGTTTTCAACTGCTTGTTGATGATTGCCACATAGCAATTTTTTGTTAAAATTACAAAGCGTAGTAACGCGTATCTTTTGTTAAATTACCGGCTATGCTGTTGTGAAACATCATGTGAAAAGCGGTGTGATAACCCTTTTATTTTAAAAGGTAGGTTCGACCCATGTGCTTTTTAGTGGATGGCTAAAAAAATAGTTTGTCATTTCACCAGGGTTTTTGCGAGGAACCAATGCCCATTTGCTTGGGGCCTTCCTTATCTGAGTAGAGGCCCAGCCGTCTTCTTTAGGTTGGACCAGACAGAGAGTTTAGTGTAGCCTGTTTATCCCGACTGCTACCTTTGCCTAGGTCTTCCAATTACCGAGGACAAAACACATCGTCAAGTCTGGTAGGCTCAATTTCAATTAATATCAAATCAGCAGGGCTAATATGTTGAGCTTTGTTCTTGATTTAGTGTGCTACTACCTTTAATTTTTCAAGTGAAAAGACTAAATATAATCTACGGAGAAGCACCTACTGGAAATATTACCTCCAGAGATACTGAGTTTTAGTTCGCTGAACTTATTTAGTGATTTTATTAGGAGACAGTCCTCTAATATACCGTAATTCTTTTACCGTTTCATCTCTTGGTATTATCTAAATTTATTCGTTACAATTAGGGCGGTTATGCCATTTATATTCAGTTAATTATATCTACCTGTAAAACCCATGGCAAAAATTTAATTTAACTTATTTAAACCTTGCTATTGAACTTTTCGCCCAGATATCGATAGAATTGAGCTAAACTCTTCTTACGTAAGCGGCTATATTTGTATTTATTCCCTTCAGTAAAATCCCCTTTAGTTTAGCGTTTTTGAAGACATTTTATAGATATTCTAGAATCCAGCTGCCAAGGGAGTAAGTAAGAGTGGTTTAGCGAATATTTATTACCTAATATTTTCAAAAAATTGTTATTATTAACTGAGTAGTGTTAAATTTTATTTAGAGATAATTCATCTCATAGAACAGTATTAAATTTCATTTGAAGATAATTCGTCTACTGGAATATTATTAAGTTTACTATTAAAACAATTCATCTAATTGAATAACATTATGAAGGTTTCTCATTAAGACTTAATTACAGTAATTAATATAAGAAAAATTGAAATACTGTTTATCACCAGTGATACTGCTAAGTCAGCGGCAGTGATTTACTATCGCATTTAAAAAAAATAATAACCGTCAATCGATAGTATTTCCTTAATTCGGGAAAGGTATATTGTTATACATACGCAGTTAGTTTTAATAAACTGGTTGTTTGTATTTCTGGTGTTTATTTCTGGAAACTGTATTTAGGCCATAATTCAATCTCATTCTAATTTTTTTTTTCACGTTTTTCACAGGTTATTTTTTCTAAATTTTGTTATCCGATTTTCAGACAGATAAAATTTATAATAAATTTCTTGCAATAAAAATTTAGTGGCGCCCGCTCTAACTGCCATAAACTTTAATCCAGGCCTTCTATAAAAAAAATAAACCGCTGAGTGAGTCAGGCATATGGACCAACTGAATGAGCAATTAACCAGTAAAGCGGGTTACAGCATGAAAGATATTTATACTTGGATAACTATCCAAATTATATATTCTTACTAACTCTACCTACATGCGCCTATAACAAAATTGTATATTTGATGTCTTCAACTGACAACTTTAGCATAATTTGATACCTGCTAACCTGGTAGGTGGTGGTAATCAAATGGTCAAAATTAATTTGCGGCATAATTTTTAAAGACGATTTACGTCTAAATGGTTAGATTAAGCAAGTTAATTAAAAAGTGCCTTGTTTAAAGGACTTGCATCAGTCTTTCGGAAAAACGAGTGTAGCTATCAAAGCTCAAAAATTATAACTGGAAAATAATTCTCAATGTCGGTATAGTTCCCTCTAACAGCACACAATCGAATTGAATTATTACTAAAATAATAGATATCGGATTTTGCGGAAGCAAATAATTAAAAAAAAACGAACCTGAAAAATTGAAATTTGAGGACTGTAACTCGAAAACCAATGACATTTCGAAAAAAAATATGTTTGGTGATCGATTTTTGAATCACCCTGTATATCAATAAAACGAATTATTGTGGTCATATTGGGATATTTTACTTATGTTTATAAAGTGATTTGTATCAATTTGTATTTTAAGCGGCTTGATATCTGATTAGTAACTCTAAATCACTCTGTTGGGGAAACACCCTAACATGTGAATTATGTTTTGGTTTAATAGTAACACCCTGTATGCTGTATGTCCGTAGTATGAATGAGCCATAATTAAACTCCGAATAAATTTATTTCACCCCAGGTAAACAGCAAATTTGTGCATTTAAAACATTATATTTCAGATACTTCTTAGTCCGAACCTGGATTGTCGGTAGAATAGATTCCGTTATATGAGATAATCGATGGAAGCAAGTTGTCACTCCGTCAAGGATATCGTTATTAATCTCAATATAATATATCTATATCTCAGTCAATGTTGTGTAAAGAACAATATGTCAAATAAAGAAAGAACATGTTTCTACCCTCTCAAATGTACCCGTGTCCGCGCAAATTCCCGTTCTGTTCTCCCTGTCCGCGCCGGTAGATTAGACTTTAGTGCCTTACAAACACTCACACGTGAAGCAACGCTCCAGTCACCGCTCTGTTTTGAGTTTGGCGCCAAAAACATCATGCCCTGTTTGACGCCACGATATTTAGTTAGTTTCCTCATTTGTTGGCACAGATATTTAGAAAATATCTGCTGTACTCTGTTCTCCTTGTGCAAGCTTGGATAAGGAACTGTTTTGAGCGTGTTTATGCATTTTCTCGAAGACAGAAACGCCGTAACGTCTCGTCTCTCATGTTGCTGTTGATGCAGATCGAAGAGGGTAAAATGGCGGTTGGAAATTTGTAGTAGACAAATCTATTCCTGTACTCGAGATTCGAATCAAATGTTCGAAGTCTTACATCCCTGGTGAAGTTGAGTTGAGAGAATCGAAGAAGACGTAAAGTACAAGGTATTTTGTGTGAACGAAAAGCAGTAAAAGCAGTTAGTTGAAATAAAGTTGCTTAGATTCAGTAAAGAAAGAAGTTCTTGTTTAAATTATATAATCAAGAAGTTTTGTTAGACATTTAGTAATAGTTAAAGTTTTATGTATGAAAGATGAATGCTTAAAAGCCGTTAGAAATCATTGTATATATTGATCATATTTAATGCAAATTAAATCTTGCATATTAAAGTACATAATACCTAAAATACATGTTTCAATTCACACCCTATGAATAAAACCCCCATCAACCTATTTTGATACATTCCACTAATTAAAGTGGTTAATTATAAAGTTAATTACCGCCCCTCCTTTAAGGTGATAAATGATTTAAGAATTAATTGTTTATAACGACCACACTAAGCATTTTATGCAATTGTAGCCACTCTCTCAATTTAATTCCTTGAATTTTGCTGATATGTCTTGTTCAAAATGAAGTAGAGCTTAACATAAAATGCCCTAAATACATATTGCAATATATTGTTTACTACTCCTATGCATTAGTTGTATTAGATTAGATTTGCCGTAAGTGCTCTCATGGCCATTCGCACGCCCTCTCTTAACCCAAGATTAAGTTAAGGTGCACCTTATCTGGTGTATTTTTCTTGCAAATACACCAGATAAGGTGCACCTTAACTTTAATCTTGGATTAAGAAAAGCCGTGCGAATGGCCATCAATACTTTAACTAAATCATAACCATATTTGGTGTTTAACGGAACTAACTCTATAAACCTACTAGCATAATGCTTAGTAATACATTAATTTAATTAAGCTTAATATATGCTTGTAGTGGACGTATTAATTCGTATATTTACTGTTGTTGACTTAACAAAATTTACAATTGGGGTTATCTCCTTTGGCATATTAATTAGTACGATTACGGTCTGCTTTATATACTGCGTTATTGTCTAAAGGGAGAGGGCTTATACGTGTGGCGGCAATAAAATATGCTATAAATTACGAAATTACCTATACATGGAAATTTAATGTTACAAATTCTTAACTCGTACGTGCATCAAAAATTAATAATGAGCGGAATTTGGAATACATTTCAAACGTTTGCCGCCTTTGGATTTTGCCAGAAATAATTACAACTACGTTATCTTCAACTACTTACTTAGACTTACTTTAGATGATGCAGCAAAAGGGTCAGTTAATGACAAGAGGTTCAGCAACATTGACGAATTGGTGATTTTTTTTGCTGATTTTCAGTCTGTATTGAAATTGGCGAGAATCTATGAGTATTTCTTAATTTAACGCGGTGTACATTTTTGAAAAAGGAGGTATTTTGGGTCCTTCTAGCGTCAAAAAAGTCGCGACGATCGAAAAATCCGAGAGGGAATTTAGAGGAGAAAAACTCCTTAAATGCTTCTCTGTTTCAAAAATATCGGGAAAATTTAAAACCATCGATTTGCAGTAGGTGAAAGACATGGAGGTTTTTATTTTTTTCTCAAAAAAATATTTTTTTTATTAAAATATTGGTTACTTGACAAGAATCTACGTAAAAAATTGTACAAGAAGACACTTTAGACATGATGATGCCCTTTATACAAGGTCAGTTTCTCGCCAATCATTTTACTACTGGAAAACGGAATAATCTGGAGTAAAGGCTCGTATTTTGAACTTTTCATCTCTGCCGTATCGCTTCTTTTCAATTACATGATGCCACATATCGTATACCTCACAGAGTGAGGAAAATGCTTACCCGCATCCGTAAAATAGCATAATGTCGTCCTAGAAGTGGTAGTTTTGGTTGAAAGCGTTAAAAAAATCAAAGTAGTAGCTTTGCTTTAAGGTCAAAAGTCGTAAGGCTTTAGAATTCTATAAATCAGTTTGTCATCTTTCTCAGGAAGTTATGTCCATGCTTTGCGTTACTTACAATTCGAAATGATCAGTCTAATAAATTCGAGTCGGCACGAACCTATTTATGTTCCTTCCGTATGAAAACACGGAATTACACACAGATCGAGCGACCTATTATTGTTGGAAGTCACGTACATCTACTCAATTTGCACTAAAGTTTTAATTAGTTCCATTTGACATTCAACATGGCAGTTTTTAGAATGGTCTGCACTTGGTCTGAGGGTATAAAATTTATGATTAATTATGCATTCAGAAATATTAGTTGAGAGTTGGAAGCTGTGAAAGTTGTAAACTCGTCTCTGTACGGCCCTATTTAAAGTTTTGTCGCTGGATTTGCTGTGTTATGACCGAAATATCTGTATACGAAATTTGTGTCACTGTTTTGATTATGCTGACGAGAAAGTTGGAAGTTCTGTTTCTTTCCATATTTTGCGATGATATAAAATTATATTTACTTTCTCGTTGACATTTTTCTTCTTATCAATATTTTAGATTATCGTCTCATCTTAGTTGATGACGGAAGTTTTCATCAACTGACTAAATTAAATTTGCTATATTTAAATACGGAACAGATTTTTTTCTAAGACTAAACGGAGAAACTCGCTTATGGACAAGTCAAAAAATCTAAAAATTTTCATAAAATAAAATGTGTTAAAGAGAGAGGAAACCAAACTGCCATTTGCTTTCGAGCAAGGAAAATTTCGCATTAATTTAAAACTAACTTATCTTCTTAACCAGACATGATATCGATCTCTGGTTTTTAATGGTTAATAGATTTGGCCCTTAAGAAAAAATTTCCAATGTTGGATTTTTTTAAACTGTTAAAATTTTTCATATACAAAGAAGCCGATGATTTTTGCTCCAATTTCAATAGCAGGAACTTTCATAATGATTTTTTTAAATTTTGTCACTGTACATCAATTGAATCACCGGCCCATAGCAAAGAAAGTAGTCTGTAACATTTTTCTTATCTGCTATATTTTAAGAGATACTGATTTTTTGTAAAACCTAGCCTTTTTCAACTTTTTGGTAGTTAGACCACATTGGTGCGTTGTATCGTGCAAACTTTGTAAGTGTGTACGAGAAGCTTGTTTATGTTCAGTAAAAAAATTGTACCTAAATGTTGTGATGTGCAGTGGCGTACTTATAATCACTTATACGTCTATGGTTTATGAGTATCTCACAAATTTTCACGATTGTTTTGTATTGGAAAGTAGGTACTGGCTGGCAACATCAAACACATCAAACTAGTGATATTTAATTTTAAGGGTTTTGGAAGCAAGTTTAATTTTAGGAATAGTGTTGTATTAAAAATAAATAAATAAAATTTTTCCAAAAATTAAATTGAAACATTATAATTAAAAAAAAAAATTAGACACACTCTAAAATTTACATGTAGATACAGTGCAATATTAAAAAATAAGGAAAACACATGCTTAATCTAGAGGCGAGTACTTTCCAATACAAAACAATCGGGAAAATTGTGAGATACTCATAAACCATAGTATAAGTGATTACAAGTACGCCACTGCACATCACAACATTTAGCTCCAATTTTTTTTACTGAAAGCTACTAAAAATTTGAACAAATCAAGGTTTTACAAAAAATCAATATCTCTTAAAATATAGCAAATATCAAAAATTTGACAGACTGCTTTCTTTGCTATGGACCAGTGATTCAATTGACATACAGTGACAAAATTTAAAAAAAGTAATGTGAAAGTTACATGCTATTGAAATTGGAGCAAAAATCACCGTCTTCTTTCACACCCTGTATATAAAATTTTTTGAAAGTTTAAAAAAATCCAACATTGGAAAGTTTTTCCTAAGAGATAAATCTATTAATCGTTAAAAACCGTAGGTCGATATCATGTCTGGTTAAGAAAATAAAATATTTATTCTGACTTCTCGAAGACATTTGACAAAGTTAATCATGTGCTGATTATCAGCAAACGCCTGAAGCGTCACAGTAGAACCCCTAACCTACCTCTGGATATTATGCGGGTGATACAAAAGACTGAAATTTTGCTCCTTGGTGAAGATCTAAATTTATTTAGAACTACTAGGGCTATTAAGGCTCAAGCCAAATAGCCAGCCTTATTAAAGAATGATCTTTGTTCTTTTCAGAAATGCACTAATGTGCATTTAGCATACATATTGGGTTAGTATGGTGTCCTGTATATAGGATTTATGTGCATCAGCTAGAGGGGATGCGAGGTCTATTTCACTTAGAATTTGAAAGTTTTACACAACTTCAAACAATATCAGCACAAGCATGCTGAAAGAAAATAGTAACTGAGTAATTTTTAAAAAAATGGTAACCAGCTTTATTCGCTAACCACTTATGCAGCTGTATATATGCTTAACTCACTCAGCCGTTGTAGTTTTGTTCTTTTTAAAGGCGTGGGTGAAAGTTTATGGCAGTTAGAGCGGGCGCCACTAAATTTTTATTTTAAAAAATTTATTAGAAATGCTGCCGGTTTGAAAATTAAAATTAAATTAAAATTTAGAAAAAATACCCTTTGAAAAAACATAAAAAAATTAGAATGATATTAAATTATAGCTCTAATTTAGTTTCTAAAATAAACACCAGGAATACGAATAACTTGTTTATTAAAACTAACTTTGTATGCATAACAATATACCTTTCCCGAATTAAGGAAATACCATCGGCTGACGGTTACTATTTTTTGAAAATGCGAACACTACTCAGTTACTATGGCTTACATATAATAACAATTTTTTGCAAATATTAGGGAATAAATATTCGCTAAACCACTCTTACTTACTCCCTTGGTAGCTGGATTCTAGAAGATCTATAAAATGTCTTCAAAAACGCTAAACTATACGGGATTTTACTGAAAAGAATAGGTAGAAATATAGCCGCTTACGTAAGGAAAGAGTTGAGCTCAAGTCTATCTATATTGGGAGAGAATTAAATAGCAAGGTTGAAATAAATTAAATTAAATTTCTGCCATGCGATTTACGGCTATATATAACTAACTTAATATAAATGGCATAACCCCCCCCCCCCCAATTGTACAGTATAAATTTAGATAATACCAACAGAGGAAAGAAAGGAAAGAATTACAGTAAGTATATTAGAGGACTTTCTCTTACGGACTAAAACTCAGTATCTCTGGAAGTAATATTTCCAGTATGTACTTCTCGGTATATTATATTTAGTCTTTTCGCTTCAGAAATTGAAGGTAGATAAATCAAGAACAAAGTTCAACATATTAGCCGTGCTGATTTGTTATTAATTGAAATTGATCCTACCAGACAGTGTTTTGTCCTCGGTAATTTGAAGACCTAGGCAAAGGTATCAGTCGGGAAAACCAGGCTACACTAAACTCTCTGGCTGGTTCAAGCTGGAGAAGACGGCTGGGCACTTACTCAGACACGGATGTCCCCAAGCAAATGAGCATCGGGGCCTGGGAAAGCCCTTGGTGAAATGGCAAACGATTTTTTTAGCCCTGCTACTAAAAAGCACATTGGTCGACCTCCCTTTTATTTTAAAAGGGTTATCATGCCGCTTTTTACACGATGTTTCACAACAGCATAGCTGGTACTCTAACCAAAGATACGCACTACGCTTTGTAATTTTAACTAACAAAAAAATTGCTATCTGGTAATCATCAACCAGCAGTTGAAAACTTAATTGCCATAAGTCACCTTCTCGTAGGTAAGTCCAAAGAAAAAGAGAGCGTCAATTTTAACTTTCTTCGATATATTTTATTTTCATGCGCATCTTCGGAGGCGCTTGCTACCAAACGGGTCGGAGTACTGAAATACACTCGTAGTAGTAAGGTTGCGATAATCGATACCTCAATTGAACGAATACACAGAGAAAATCGCGATATAATATTCAGATACAATTATTCTTCTTCTTATGACGCCCTCTCCTTTCGAAGGTTGGCGATCCACATAGCTTACATTGTTCTGGACACAGCAACTCGAAATATTTCAATGGAAGTGCACCCAAACCATCTTCTGAGGCCTTTCAACCAGGAGTTCTGACGTCTACCAATAGATTTTTTCCCTTGAACATTTCCTTTAATTATTAGTCTCAGCAGTTCATACTTGTTGCCGCTCATAATGTGGCCTATGTATGTAGTTTTTCTTTCTTTAATGAGCGTCATTAGTTCTTTCGGCTTCTTCATTCGTCTAAGCACTTCTTCGTTCGGAATTCGTTGGACCCATGAGGTGCGAAGCATACGGCGATATAAGTACATTTCAAACGCCTCAATTTTCTTTTCAGTTGCAGGGTCCAGGGTCCAGCATTCACATCCGTACAGCAACACACTGAAGACATAACATCTAATCATGCGAACTCTGAGCTCTAAACTCAGATCAGGACTATTAAAAAATCTTTTCATAATACCTCTCTGAAAACTATCATTTTCGACGTCTCTGTAGAGCAAAGAAAGTAAGTCTTTTCGGTCCGGGCACGGGAAAAATTTTCCCGGTCCCTAATTAGGGAGCGGGAAAAGTTTTCCCGATCCCTGATTTTAAGTGCTAAATTTGCAGTTATTTAGTCACAGAATATGCATAAAGTATAATAAATTGGGTTAAAATTATACAGCGATGCAGTCTACAAGATTAATCTAGTACATTTTAGCGTCAATAGTCTAATTTTAAGTAAAATTATTTCATTTATTCTGACATTACTTGTCACAAATACTTCAAAATTAGCTGCCTATTCAATTACAACAACGTATACAAACACATTTCCATAGAAACGCTTGATGAATATTAAATAAATACCTGTCTTGCTTGTCTTGCAAGTTTGACGTTTGCTTTCATTTCAATACAAAATGTATTATGACATGATTTTGGATACGTAAAATTATAATAATTTTATGTTTTTGTCTTGATTTCAGAGAGGTATTATGAAAAATATCGTTCATTACACGTCCAGAAACAGCTTTTCCTGTGCTTGCACGACTTCCGGTGTTCGGCTACGCCTCACACCAGAAACTGTCGTGCGCGCACCGGAAAAGCCTAGTTTCCGGACTGGTAATGAAATATACTATTTCATGTTTATGAATGTTTTCCTGGCTTGTTCGATTCTGGAACGGATCTCTCGTTTCGGATCGCACCACGCGTTGGCTATGGTACCCAGATATTTAAAACACGAGACTTGTTCAATCTGATTGCCATTGATCAAAATTGTTTCAGCAGTGGGTCTCTTGGAAAAGACTAGCAGTTTGGTCTTTGATATATTGATGTCCAATCCATGATGCTCACTATATTCAGTTATTCTATTCATCATATTTTGTAGGTCTGATATCTTATCGGCAAGGACTACGGTGTCGTTTGCGTATCTGATATTGGTGATACATACTACATTTATTTTGGTACCTCCCATGTCCTCCGTTAAAGCTTCTTTGAAAATTGCCTCCGAATAGATGTTGAATAGGAGTGGTGACAATATACAGCCCTGTCGTACGCCTCTTCGGATTGACGCAGTGTCAGATGTTCCTCCGTCTATTCTTACTTCGGCAATCTGGTTCCAGTAGAGATTCGCTATCAATGTAATATCTCTTTTGTCAATCCCGGTTACGGATAATATTTCCACTATCTTTTGATGCTTGACACGGTCGAATGCCTTTCGAGAGTCAATAAAGCTAGCGTAGATAACTATGTTCATATCTCTGCACCTTTGTGCTAAAACATTTAAGGAATAGAGGGCTACTCGAGTACCTAGTCCGTTCTGGAATCCGAATTGAGAGTCGCTTATTTATTCTTCGCATTTCTTGTATATTCGAGTGAATCGAGTGTGGATTATTCTCAGAAAAACTTTAAGGATATGTAGCATTAGACTAATCATGCGATGGTCATCGCATTGTGATGCGTTTGTTTTCTTAGGAATCGTTACAAAAGTAGACTTGAGTCAGCTGGGAGGGATCTTTCCCGTTCTGTATATGGTATTGAATAGTTCTAGTATAAGATCCAGTCCTTTGCCTTCTTGGCTAGCAATGGTTTTAAGTACTTCCATATGCACCTTGTCTGCTCCCGTAGCCTTTCTGTTTTTCTAAGTCTTTATCGCGTGGATGACTTCACTCTTTGTAATAGCTGGTCCGTCTTCTCCATGTTCGATTACTACCCTAAGACTCTCATGTCTGTCATCATCAAAACGCTCCTCTACGTAGCTCTTCCATCTTTTTAGTTTCTCTTCGACATCAATTATGATTTCGTTGTTAGTGCCTTTGCGAATTCCTATTTGGCGCTTTCTTCCTACTTCAGCTACCTCCCTAACTTTCTTATGTACATTAAACGAGTCATGTTTCTGTTGTAGCTCTTCGATCTCTGTACATTTCTCGGCCAGCCATTTTTCCTTTGCCTCTCTGCACTTCTTCCTTATAACTTTATTGAGTTCTTTATATTTTAACGGTGTGGATTTGGCCACCCTTCTCTGTGTCATAAGTTCTAAAATTTCATCCGTCATCCATTCCTTCCTCTTAATATTTTCCTTAAAGCCGATCTCCTGTTCTTGAATCTTTATTATTGCGTCTTTCATTTGCCCCCATATGGTTTCTTTGTCCAGTTGCATTCTTGAGTTTATCTCCTTCAGTTCTTTTTCCAGTTTCAGCCCTATTTCTTCATGAATTTCCCAGTCATTCAGTTTTTCAATATCTACTTGTTTATTTGTGGTTTCGCGTTTTACTATCTCGAAACGCTTCATTCTGAAATCCAGATTCGCCTTCCGCGCCTGTTCCAATTTTGGCATTTAAATCTCCCATAACAATTGTGATCTCACCCTTCTTAGTCAGTTTCATTAGTTCATCCACTTTGTTATAAAATTCTTCTATTTCTGCCTCTGATTTGTCATTGGTGGGTGCATATACTTGTAGGATGCTCATTATGCGGTGAGACGTTTGAAGCCTTAGTAACATGACCCGGTCGCTAAGAGGTACATAGTCCAGGACAGCTTTCTCGATTTGGTCTGTGACAAGAATCGCAATACCATATCTATGATTAATATCAATCCCTCCAGAAGAGTAAATGTATCCGCCGTTAGTTTTTATTTTGCCCCCCGTTCCAGGCCATCTGACCTCACTGAGACCTAGGATATCTATGTTGATTCTACTCATCTCTCTTTCAACGTTTGCAAGTTTCCCTGTCATGTATAAGCTGCGTACGTTCCATGTTGCAATGCGTACTATTTTGTTGCATAGTTTAATCTTGTCATTATTGTTATTTTGTGTAGACGGGGGAATTCTTAGCACCCTCTCTCCATTTAAGGGGTGCCCCGGACTCAGGGCCCTTTGTCTATTTTTGTCAGCCATGAGGATAATTTGGAAGAAAATAGTACAATAAGAGTTCCGTTTCTTTTTTGTACCGCAGTGTGGAGACCATTCTGCTACTACATCCCCGCTCTCCAGTTTTCATTGTCAAGACTCTGATTTTGATGAAACTGCTGCCTTTCACCAGTTTGGCGTTGGATTTTGGTCCGCCCCGACTATTTGATTTCGTCGGTACCACCCATATCTGGGAGGCAATACCCTGTCCGCCAGGCGCCCGATGGAGGGTCCAACTAACCACTCACGGAGATACAATTACAACGTTACAAAATCTAATTGGGATATCCTCTATTTCTTTAAGACCCTAGAAATAAATCGCGTCCTTGAATCGATGGGACGTAGTGTAACCTGTCAGATATCCCATGCACCATGTAATCTGGATCGGCTTACTTTATATGAAATTTGGGATTTGGGACGTTTTTTAGTCAGCACTTGGAGGTAACCGACGGTCGTTTGTTTTTGGCGATCGGATTTTCCCTTTTTGTGTTATTATGTCACATGCGCTTGACGGTCTTCCGAACCCTACTGAAATCGGCCAGAATCGGAAAATGGCGAGTATATTTTTGCGCGTGTATAATTTTGGATCGTTCTACAGCGCAGTCACGAGGATCGAAAAAACTAAGACAACAGTTTGATAGAGGGTTTAGAGAAGAAATACTTACTCTCTAGAAAGATTTTTATTCTTTTGTAAAATATCGATATCGATATTTGACGAGAATCTACGTAAAAATTCGTACAGGAAGACACTCCTGAAATAATGATGTCTTTTATATAGGATGAGTGCGTTGAATTTAAACTTTGCGATTTCAAGCTTTGACACGACACATCACCTCAAAATATTTTATTAATAGAAAACTGAACGATCTAGACCAACTAAACTTTCGTACATTAAAAAAGTGCATTACGAGTACAATGCGTCAACAAATCGCATAGATTCGATTGAAAATGCAGAATTGCTGATTTTTGACGTGACTAACTTTGCCGGAGTATTTATATTCACATTTGACACGAGTATTTCAATGGGGCCTTAGCTCAGAGGCTACTTCTTCTTCTTTCTCTTTTCTTAAGACTTAGTCTTGTTTCTTCTACTATTCAGCCTGTAGAGAAGCAGATGTCCAGCTTTCTTACCATCTCTTGGGAGGTCGGCCGGGAGGTCTCCTTGAATTTGGTTTTCCATCCTTTGCCCATTTTGCCCGTCGATCTTCCCTCATTCTGTCGACGTGGTATCTCCAATATCGTCGTCTCGATCTCGTGAATAGTACTATGTCTTGAATTTTTAGGTCTTTTCTTATAAGTTCGCTCCTTATTTGGTCTCTTAAGCTTACTCCTTAAATAGTTCTCAATGTTTTCATCTCTGCTGCCCTCATCATGTTCTTCGTTTTCGTTGTGTCCGCTCGAGTTTCCACTGCATATGTAAGTATAGGTCTTACAACTGTTTTGTATATACGGACTTTACTATCGGTGGACATATATTTGTTTTTCCATATGAGGTCCCACAGAGAACCAGATATTCTTGAGGCTTTATTTACTTGGGTTCGTACCGCTTGTTGTAAGTTTTTGGAGCTTGTGATCTCAACGCCTAAGTATGTACATTGCATACATTGCATACACTGGTGAATGGGGATGTCGTATACAGCTAATTTACATCTTGTAGGCTCCTTTGCTATGACCATTGATTATGTTTTCCTACAGATATCTGCATATTAAGGTTTTCGGCTGTTGTTTGGAACCGATATAGTAATCGCTGTAGGTCGTCCTCGTTATCGGCTATCAAGATTGCGTCATCAGCATAGCATAATATCTTTATTGATCTTTGTCCCATCCGGTATCCTCCAGAGGCTTCTTTTACGCTATTTATTATCTTATCCATAATTAGATTAAACAAGATTGGGCTCAGACTGTCACCTTGGCGAATTCCTGTTAGTATTGGAGCTTGTTCGATAAAGCCCTGTGATGTTTTGATTTGTGTTTTGTTGTTTTTATTGAGCTCTTTTATTACGTTAATGTACCTTGCGAGTGTCTTGTGTTCCCGAAGTATATTAATGATGTCGGCTATTTGAACTCTATCAAATGCTTTCTTGAGATTGACAAAGCAAAGGAACAGAGGTTTTTGATATTCAATGGATTTTTTAATCATTTGCCTGAGGATGAAAATTGCGTCTATTGTCGACCTATTCGGTCTGAAGCCTTGTTGTTCTTCGCTTAATTCTATCCTATTCATTATTTCTTTTTTGTAATGATTTTGGTCAACAGCTTACTTATGCTGGTTAGCAAAGATATCATTCTATAGTTTTCTGGATCATTTTTGTTTCCCTTTCTATAGATTGGAATTGTGATGCTGTTTTTCCAATCAGTAGGCACTTTTTGGGTCGAGATAATTTTTTGAAATAATAGTGTGATCGCTGTTTCTAATTCATGTCCTCCGTACTGAAGCATTTCGTTAACGATTCGATCAGGGCCAGAAGCCTTTCGGTTTTTCAACTTTGTTAGTGCATCATGTACTTCTTCGT
Organism: Pissodes strobi; assembly: GCA_016904865.1. NCBI lineage: Eukaryota > Metazoa > Arthropoda > Insecta > Coleoptera > Curculionidae > Pissodes > Pissodes strobi. Next base: position 20,587 of record JAEQML010056583.1, read on the forward strand.
GTGTTATTCTTCTAAAAGTTCTTCTATGTAGGTATTGTCTGCGTAATCTTCGTTATCACTTGCTCGTGGTCCGTATAGGTCCATTTCGCATGTTTCCCAGTTTTCTGGTGAAATGATGTTTACTTGTACTTCTTCGTTGACTGTTCTTTTTCTGTTTCTTAGTGTATTCCCAATTTTCCTCTGACCTCCATATAGGTCATGTTCCATTTCGGCAGAGAATTTTTCCCAATATGTCTTCTTTATTTCTTTTATGGCATCATTCACTCTGTTTCTAGTCACTTTGTATCTTTCGTATTCTTCTGTTGTTCTTCTGTTTTTATATTTGATGTACGCTTCTTTTTTTTGCATTGCTAAAATTTTTACTTCGTCTGTAAACCATTATTTTCTGTTTTTCTTTCCATTTGTGTTCACTTCCCTTATTCCGAGTGCATCTGTGGCACTTTGTTTTATGTTCGTTTTAATCCTGTCCCACATTTGCTCAGCATCTTCTTCTTCTACTATAGGGTTGGAGGCCATTTTTTCGTTTAATCTACTCTGGTATAATGTTTTTGTTGAGCTGTCGTTTAAGGACTCAGAGGCTACAATTTTCTAAAGTCTACGCGTAATCTCGTTTTTCCATCTTTCTTGTTCACCAAAACTACAGGCCTTGCATATAGTGAAAGAGAGCTTATAAACTTGCATTCGGGTTTTTCTAAGATTTTTTCGTCTATAGTGTATTTCTCATAATGCGAGACTTTATACTGGCTTTTCATCTTCATCTTATGCTGGGTTAGTGATTGAGGGAGAGTTCCCTGTTGCGTAAAGTACCGTGAAACAACTTTCGTCATTTTAACGAAAGTGGGTTTTTAAGTGCCAGTTTAACAGACACTTTAGTTGCTCGATTAATCAGTCAATGTTTACATTAAAGTATAAACACCTTACGCGGCGGTATGAGGGTAAATGGAGACGGAAGTGTGTAAGGGGATGTGACATCAAAACCCATTCGCAGTGATTAGTGCGCAGCTACATTAGCGCTTCCTTGTAAAACATGTTCTTTCTAACGCCAGAATATATGCAACCAATTCCAAATAAGTGGTTGCCTATATTCAGGCGTCACGAAGACGAAATATACTTTTCACGAGGGCTGCTCAAATATTTGTGAAGCACACAAAATACCAAGGGCTTTAAAAAATTATCCAGTTAAACGCTATTGAAGCAACACATTAAATTACACAACCGATGTTTACACATCAGTGTCTCGAGTACAGCAGACTCGCTCATTTTTTATTTCATTGCCAATCTGGTACTGGCATTGCTACAGGAAAACATTCAAAATGCTTACTAGTAGATCGAGCAGTTAAAGTGCTTCAAAATAGGGCATTAAGAATTTCCATTTTTCAATGATTTCAATTAAATTCAGTATGGTAATACAAGTACGTTTAGTTAAGCTGCTTATTCCGCTGAAGTACTACCGGTATAAAGAATATCTGCTTCAGCTTCTTGTCTACAATCTTGATTCAATTAGCTTCTTGTCTATAATCATAATTCAACAAATTAATTGTTTGTGTAGGTATTATGATCACTCAAACTTGACTATGCAAATGACGGTAATATAAAATGTTCTTCTTAATATTACGATTTGATTACCAAGTACTTTTTATAAGATAATAAATCACTCTTCATTATATTAATTTAAAATGAAGTTCGCTGGTGCAGGAGAAAATATTTTCCCGACCAATAAATGGAACAATATATTTCCTAACTTATTAAAAACTGCCGGTTTTATGAACTTTTATAAGGATAATTATCCAGTCAACCCCACAAACAGGTACGATGAGATAAAAATTCTGAAAAGGACAAGTCGCAAGTTGCTGTCCAACCTTGGTAGATACATTTTCAAACGGAATATTTCCATGGTCACTCTGTTAGATCTGGAAAATAAGTAAGATTATAAAATTAAATCAACTCATCAGGGGAGAGTGCGGTCATCTACCTTATTAAACGCATTCTAAGTTTAAGGAAAATAAACATCTGTTTGTTGTTCATTATTAAATTTATTGCTTTAGCAGCGTAATTAATGAATGAGGTAAGGTTAGTTACAATCGATTATTTACTATTTTCCTTTTCGCAATGACTGATTAAACGTTTGAACGTTTCATTAAAGTTGCCGTATACTTATGAAACGATAATAATTCTTCGTAATATCAGGGCCTTTTTGAGTAGTAATGACTGCTATTTATAATTTTTAGCACAGACAAGTTGAAAATGTAAAAGATTCTGTAAGAAACGGAAATCGCAATTTGTATGCAAAGTGGGATAATATCGTTCCCCATAGACTTCTTGAGTTTTAATGAGTTTACGCTCTTTCTTACGATATTACCGGAAGCTTACAACTCAAACTACCCTAGTTGCAGGACGCATGCATTACAAGACAGATAAATCCATCTTTACTGAAAGGTTACTGAAAGGTAAGCGGTACGGGAAGAGGAAGAACGTAAAAGGGAAGCAGAACGGATCAGCTTCAGAAAATGTTTCAATATCAAGAAGATAAACGGCAAGCAGAACATGGCTTCAGAAAATTCTACAAGACCAAGAAGAAAAAAGGCAAATAGAACAGAAATGGCTTCAAAAATGGATACTGGATGTAACTGTAGGCGAGCAAGGAAAATACAGAAAATATTGGACGGGCAAAATGAGAAGTTTCAAAAAGAAGTAGATAATATATACAAAGAAGTAGGAAACATACGGAAAAAAAATTAAAAATGTATAAGCAGAAGTTACACACTAAAAAATCAAGAACACACCGACAGGGTATTCAGAGGACAGAATATGAAACCTCTACTTATGACGGTCAAACATCCTGGACAATGCACAAAAAACAATTTGAAGCGGCTGCTGTTGCCAACGGTTCGATTATGAAAAAATGGCTACATCACTAGTGGTATAGGGCTTCGTGGAACTGCCCTGACAACTACGTACCATTCCCATCAGCCAATAGGGAAAATATGACATACTAGTAACTGCCCTGGAGATATAAGTTGGAAGCCAACAAAGAAGACAACTGTATCAGGCACAAGTAAAGTCCCGATATCAGAAACCTGATGAAAACCTGCAAGGGTTTGAGGCAGACGTTAGACGTCTCGTTCAGTTGGCCTACCCGGGAGCAACAAAAGAATTTTAGGAAGAACTTGTTATATTTTTGCGGATAATATTAGATATCTAGAAACTCAGAAGATGCTACGTCTAGCCAAATTTGATAGCAGCAGTGAGGTTTTCGATAGAGCTCTAGAAATCGAGACAGCCTGAAACATTTCTAAAGCAAATATCAAGGTCGTGTCCATACAGGAAAAAAAGGCGGCAAACAGTTGTGAATTAACTGAGATGGGCGAAATTTTTAAGCAATTAACCGAAGTTCTTCAGGCGACAGGAATATTCCGGGAGCCACTAGAATCGGTGCTACAGATGTGGCGGAACTGAGCATTTCAAAGGAGACTGTCGAGTACAACTACATCTCCATCCAGAGACGCTAGGAGCTTAAAGTCAAGTCAGAAAGAGTTACAATAATATAACTTTAAGGTTAAGCACAGGGTAGGAAGACTGCATAATAATGCAGATGCTATATCAAGAAGTCCATGCGAGGATAATTATAAACATTGTCAAAGAATGGACCAACGAGAAGAGATCACTCCCATTAGACAAATCAAGTTTAAGTTTGATAAGCAGTGGATCACAGAGAAACTTAAAAAAAGATCAGATTGAGGATAGTGAAATAGCACTACTGCTAAAAGCCAAAGAAGAACATCAACCAGGACCAAGCTGGAAAGATATTTCAACTAAGGGATTTACTTTTAAGCCTCTGTGGGCTCAGTTCATCAATTTTCAACTACCAGGGTGGGTAGTTGAAAATGGATTTCTTAAACGATCCTGTGAAAGCGCCGATGCAAAAGTAGTGAAGTCACAGTTTGTGGTACCAAGGAAGAGGGTATCGGAAGTCCTGGAAGGAGTTCATGATGGAAAGTATGGTGCTCACCTCGGAGTAAACAAAACGATTGACAAGATCCGCCACAGATTTTAGAGTCAACTACTGCCAGGATGTGAAATCGTAGTGCAGGCAGTGTTGAACCTCTGCTGCAAATGAAGGACCCATAACAAGATCTAGGGGAAAGATGGCAGAGTATAACGTGGGATTACCGTTTAACCGTATTGCCAGTGACCGAATGAAGACAAGCTGACCCTAGAATATAACTTTTTAAATCGTATCTTACTATTTATTCATTTACAGTTAAAATTTGCATTAAGCATTACATTTTTCATACGCTGCGTGGAAAATATTGATAAACCATCTACATCTTGTAAAAAGTATTCTTTTCACACGGTGTGTAAAAGATATAGTTTTGAAACCTTGTTATTAGTGTATTTTTAACCGTTTTTGGGCCTCTTGTATAAAAGTATTATTTACAGACCTGCTGCACTTGGCGCAAATAACAGTCTCATATTATATGTTTTAGTAATCAATTAGTAAAAACTACGGATATCTAGTAATTTCAAAGAAAGACCCATTTAAATTATGGAATTAATTTTAAAATAGATATCGTTTGTTTATTTTCACATCGGCATTTACTTCTTGAAATAGCGTTCATGCTATTATACTTAAATTGAATGCAAGAGGATGAGCAATTATCGTCTGAAAGGCCTAAGTGCTGCCGCGCTATGACCAATATCGGTAATAGTGATTTACAACTAAACAACCTAAAATACGTTTTAAATACGTCATTAAATTTTTGTCATAAAAATGAGTTATGCTGGCCACAAGCAGTGGCGGCTCGTATTCTATAAAGAATGAAGAAGAAGTTTTCAAATTTAAGTTTATGAGTGTTTTAGTATTCTAATTAACCATGTCCCATATACCTGCCGATGTAGATGAAATAAAATGTAAATGATGAACAAAGTATCTGGAAACTGGCGAAAGTTAAGTAACACGATACACAAAATACAATATAAGTTCCGAAAATATTCTGTATGAATTAATTTTGCTCTTTTAATTAAAATTTATCGCCTAGATTTGTACTGAATATAAGGAATAGGTCTATTTTTATTATAGCTTTTTACAGTTTTGAGTTTTAATCAAATGATTGCAGTTCATTTGCCTTAATTATCGTATGTTTCTTACCGTGATATACCATTTTAATTAACAAATATATACTTAGGCGGCTGTAGATAGTTTGCCTAAATTACCGTATATTTCTTACCGTTATGCTCATTTTAATTAATGGATATATAATCAAATGACTGTCGGTCATTTGCATTAACTATAGCGTCGTATATAGCTTATCGAATTTCAATTAATGGATTTATAAATAAGCAACTGTAGGTCGTTTGACGTCTATCGTTTATATTCTCGTTAATTGTCGTTTCATTTGTTATCGAGCTTACCTCTAAAAAAGATACTTAATTTTATCTTTAGTGAGTCAGAGAATTTATTTGGCTAGTGTCCGATTAGCTGATTGAGTTAATATTTTTTACTGTGTTAGTAGCTGTAAAGCTCATGGCAGTATTTTATTTCACATAACTGAAATTTACTAATTTAATTTCTCTCCTTGATATCGGAATCGACTTGAGCTGAATTCGTTTATCTATAGATATTTAACGAGTGTATATGTACATATTTACCTCACTGGTTATAGTAATAATTTGGTATTATTGAGGACTGTTTATTGGTCTACTAATATTGTCGCTGCCACGGGATTGTTTAGGTTAAGTTTGGTTAACAATCATTTCATTTATACCTGCATTATTCACTGACTATGCCCATATAATAAGATTTGTGCAATATTAAGGTTATAAGGCATAGTTTAACAAGTAGGATTTTATGTTGCTTTGATTTCTTATTCTTGTAATATTGTTGAGATACCTTACAAGAGAATCTTCTTATTGGTTTAAGAGCGTAACCATAACCTCAAATTGATTTGAGATTGGATCAATTGTCCTAAAAGAGTTAGTTTAAAATTACTTGATGTTTATGTTGGTAAATTGCTAGTCAAAATAATAACTAATCTATGTATTCAAAAATTTTCAAGGTTCTTTTACAGCGTATTTTTTAAAATTTTATTGCCCTATATTTATTGATAAATTTCTTATAAAAAAAATAGTGGCGCCCTACCCTAACTGCCAAGACATAGACCCGCGCCCCACTTCCTACTCTGCTAAATAAACATGGACTAAGGACCGCCGAATGAGCAATTAGCAAATAAGGTGACATATTTGGCACCCAACGCTTAAGGCTGGTTACACACTACCTACTCTCAACTCAATTAATAATTTTTATTGGTAGAAGGGCTCAGAAACATTTTGAAATTAATAGGTTTTGAAATAATACAACTCTGATATTTTGGGAGAAAAAATAGTAAATTAAATTTCCCCCCAAAGAATAATGTAATCATCTTCTAGTAGTAAATCAAGTAAATTATTTTTCAATAAATCCAAGCTTTGATTTAAATTTGAGTGTGGTGTAGGTCGACAAAGCGCCCCAACATAGTTTTTTCCTAGCAAGTTTCAAATAAATCTGAAGCTGTTCATTTGTATGACTAATTTGAATTATTGACATAGAATACGACTCGCCCTTCTTGTCTTGCAGTTCGGTCTTAACAGATGCTACTCATTAATTGAGATAGAGTTTCAGAACGTACTATGACGTCAAGAGAACTTCCGCCAACAGTTGAAGAAAAAAGATTAATGATGACGGGAGACACCTAATGTTAAAATGATAGTACTCTAACTATGCGTTTTGTGGCCTGCACACACTCACGCTCGTTTCCCCATCCCTTTCCCTTAGTTGCGGACAGAATAAAAATAAACATTTTTTACTACATCTCTGAAACAATACATGCCCACTCACTCCTATATAAACATGCTCGTACCTTCAAGAATTCATAATTTAAATTCTCACAAATGTTTTTTACATTACATTGTTTTTGTTATGGATTGTCTTCAAACCAGTTCTTAAATAAATATTTGCAATCGCACGCTGAATAATAAATTATACATGTAATCACCAACTACTGTGAATATTATAGGTCAGTGCTTTAAGTTGACTCACAAGTCGGAATGTCAAGAGTTCCTGCATATTTTACTGCTAAATCTGCAATGCACGTGTGCACCGTTGGTAAATAAAACGCAGAGCTACGAGCGACGGTAAAATCCTGACTTGCTAGCTAAGGAATAGAAAAGATGACTTATTCAGAATACTGGCGCCTGAACTTCTTTCCCAGTCGCTGTAATATATGCTCAGAAATAATAAATAATGAAATAAAAATAATTTGTATTTATTGCGATGTATTCGATTACAAAAGAGAAAGAGAAATTGGCACGAAAGCGTGAACGCACATATTTTATTGCGAAACGTAAACTGCAGTTATGGAAATACGTGTTATGGCAAACTTGACACCTTCATGAGGTATTTTTTTACGAGGTTTTGTCAATTTTTACTGATAAAGGTCACATCACAAGCGTCGGATGAATCTTTTTACTCGTTCTCAAGTGAGCATTTTAATTATAAGGGATGGTTATCCATATTTTGACCCATTTTGATCATAAATAACTAGTCGAGTTACGGTTTTCACTGAATAATTTCATTTTACTGAAAGTTTTTTTTTTAAGTATATATCATTTTATTTTGACAACCGGAGGTACCGAAAACAAAATGGCCGAAATTATGGTATAGACTTTACTCCCTAGACTTTTATTTAAGGGGACATGTAAGAAATAAAATTTATGAGTTTGATCCCCCTGAAAATACTTGAACAACGTATGCAGGATGCACTATCAAATATATAATAATATTAACACTCTTCAGCGCGTTACCAGAACGGTATTAAAAAGATGCCAAAACTGCATTGAGAAAAAACGGTCGACATTTTGAACTATAACATTAATTATTTTTTTCTTTGGTAAATTTATTTTGTTATCTCATTTAGAATTATTATTGTTTTGTTAAAAAAAGCCTTTAAAACATGTTTAGCTTTCTGACTGATGTAGAAGATGTAGGTTTTTCGCCAAAATATTCTTGAATGTCTTTATTTCGATTGTCATTATTTTTTTCACACTTTTTGGTAGGCTTTTCTGAAAACGTCTACATGCAACTATATTGGTAATAAGTGTAAAGAATAGTATATTATTTTATATGGAGGAAAAGTGATACTGTTCATGGCGCGCTCGTGTTTAACAGCCGAACGGAGTGAGGCTGGTAATAGAGAGCAAGCCATGAAAAGTAACTTTTCCTCCAAATAAAATATGCTGTTTTTTCTTCAAATGTCGACAAATTAATGCAAAAACATCTCTTTTTAATAGTAATAATATCTAATTATTATTGAAGATAAATGGGTTCGCAAGGCGGCTTAGACGGTCGTAGGTGGCCTTGCTTAGACCGGTGTCGGTGAATATAATGTAACATAAAGCTGTCAGTGGACACTGTCAACAATAATTATTTTTTTACGAATGCGTCTCCGATTGCGTTTTAATTCCGTATTGATAAGCAGTTATTGAGTAAGTTCGATTAAATAATAACCAATTTGTTCCTAAATTAGTGATTTATAGAAATGCAGTCACAAATTGAGTGATAAATACAAATTGTAGTTTAATAAATCTTGAGTTGTTGACGCTTATTTTGTTGTCTGCTTGTATTGTATCTATGTTGCTATGACAACACTTTTACCTCCGCTGGCGGAAAAGTGAAAAGTAAAGCTCCGGCGGAGGAAAAACGAAACTTCACGGCCGCCTACACAGTCGAGTAATGACGAATTTACTGACGTTTGAAGAAAAAATTGTTTTTCCAGAGATTGCTATGTTAATTTCGTTTCTTATTGTGTTCATGCCAGTATGGAAACGATGATATACGTTTTTTGTATGTTATTAGGTTAGGATTAAGGTATTGTTGCTTTTCTATGGTTATATTGATTTTCATGAGTGCCTTTCGATATTCATTTTAATCAAACTTTTTCATTTTAGTTTCCTTGAGCTTCTTAAGCTTTTCTTGAAGAAACGGAGTTGATTATAGTTTTTAAAGTGTTAAAAGGCATGAAAACATCCATGAAATAACTCCCGATATGCCTTTTTGAAATAATTACCCTTTCTTGTGATTGCTATTGGATGGTGAGAGGTTTATAGGCTTATACCATCATAAAATGCCATATTATTTCGGTTTTAGTTGATTTTCAAGATAGGTACCATTAATTTTCTAAATTTTTTCTAATTTATTTCTTTCTGTTTGACATTTCAGGAATTGTGCAGATTGACATCTTGATTTGACGTTTTGCTTGCCGGCTGCCGTAGAAAGCTCATTTTGGCGACACTGTCTGTTCGTCAGTTCAACACCATTTTTTTCAAAAATATTTTATGGACATACGAAACACATTTTACCATTTGTGGCGTATTTAACAAAATACATTATTGGATTGTATAAAATGATAAATTACGGCAGCAAGTTCGGTTATTTGTTATTTAACAAAGCATTTAGCATGATTTTCTTATTTAATCATTCTTTTGTTTTTCTGGCAAATCGATAAATTGGGCCTTTCATTTACGACCAGACACTGAAGATATCTTGCAATGCTACAAAATGAAATGGTTCCAGCAATTAAAGAAGTTGTTCCACGAATTGAGCATAACAATTTATGGTTTCAAAGAGGTGAATGCCCCACTCACAATTCTAGGGAGGTTCAAACAGTTTTATCAGAAACTTTTGGTGAGAGATCTATATCTAACGGTAGACCTGTGCTTTTGCCTACCAGATCTCCGGACTTTACTCCCTAGACTTTTATTTTTGGAGACATGTAAAAAACGAAATCTATGAATTTGATCCCCTTGAAAACTTACAAATACTTGAACGTATGCAGAATGCACTATCAAATAAATAATAATATTAATACTCTTCAGCGCATTACCAGAACGGTATTAAACAAATGTCAAAAGTGATTTGAAAAAAAACGGTCGACATTTTGAATTATAGCATTAATTTATTTTTTTTGTTATATTTATTTTGTTATCTACTTCATAATTATTATCGTTTTGTTAAAAAAAATCTTAAAAAAATATTTAGCTTTCTGACTGAAAGTAATGTAGAGGATGTAGGCAAAATATTCTTGAATGTCTCTATTTCGATTGTCATTATTTTTTTACACTTTTTGGTAGGCTCTTCTCAAAACCTCCATAATATGCAACTATATTGATAATATGTGTAAAAAGCATTGTTTTCCAGAGATTACTATGTGTAATTTAGTTTTTTTTATTGTGTTCATGCCATTATGAAAACCATAATATAGTTTTTTTGTATGTTATATTGATTTTGACGGGTGCTTGTCTATGTTCATTTTATTCAAATTTTTTAATTTAGCTTCCATGAGCTTCTTTTGTTTTTCTAGAAGAAACAGAGTCGAGTGTGAAAAGGCATGAAAACGGCCTTGAAAAAACTCTCAATATGTCCTTTTGAAATAATTAACCTTACTTGCGGATGGTGAAATATTTATAGGCTTATACCATCATAAAATGACGTATTATTCCGGTTTTAGTTGATTTTCAAGATAGCGTTCATTATTTAAATTTTCTCTAATTTATTTCCTTGTTTCTGGAATTTCAGGAATTGTGTAAATTGACATCTTGATTTGACGTTTTGCTTTCCGACTGTCGTAGAAAGCTCACTATCGGTTAGCCAGTTCTAGTAATGTGTGTTCCAAACCATGATGTTATCTATTTGAGATGTATAAATATTGGCGTTTGAGATTACTTGTTCTATATTAATAGATATGGTATAAAGCATGCCTTATCGGTACCAGAGTGCAGCTTAGTGAAATGAGAACATAGGAAAAATCAAAAAGAGCATGAGCGGTTGTTACATGTCAATTTAGTATGAAAACATGTAACAAATAGAGGTCAAATAAAGACAGTTATTTAATTTTTAATCATATACCAATTATTATGCTAGTCCGTCAAGCTAAATATAATTCTGCTTATTCGTTTAGATACCTGCATAGTTGTCGTATGACCCTAGCATTTTATCGAGCTGTTCCATGAAAAATTGAGAGTTCTGTAGTCGTATACGGTACTTGATTTCCTCAGTCGCTTTGACAGTATCGAAGGCGTTATGAACATTTTCACTGGCTTAGCACTGTATTCTGGCCATAGCCAGCGAGGAGACCTTCAAAGTTACAAGCATTTATAGCACTGTATTTCAAAACATTCAATAATTATCTCACCTTCTCGATGATAATATACTTTAAGACAGTTTCATTGATGTCAGAAATATTGAATTCTGAGTTTGTCAGTTATCTTCCTGGACTTGTTTCAGAAAAAATACGCCATTTTCCGTTCTCAAGGAGTACCTGTAGGGGAGAGCTTTGCTCCTATTCATCATCACCACCAAAACCCTACGTAGCTAGTCCAGTTGGTTGTTTTAATTTGGTTTCGAATGCAGCCAGAGTTACTGAATGTGCAGGATGCTGGAGGTGTTATCAGTGACCAGATAATTTTGAATAAGTTGGGTTGGGTGGAGTACTATGTACACAGAACGCTTGTGATCTTTCCACATAATGTTAATGGTTTTTTTTGTATTTTAAGCCTTGCTTGTTTTGTTTCTTTCTGCGTTGTTGTGATATAAATATTTTCGGAATTGTTTAGGTGTAAGCGTAGCTTACCGATGCCAATTTAAATAAGTATACCCCTAGTAGAGATACTGTTTTCTAGTGTGGATCGATTAACGCTCATAGTATTTCTTCCATATTATATTATGTACCTTATTTTTACAATTTAATATATATCGTGGTAAACGACAAACATTGTCGTTCCGACTGATTAAATATCTGATTATGATATTTTTTTCATAATGGTATTTCATAAACTGATTTATGTACAACTGCGGATACGTATACCATGGTAGACGCGCACAAGGTTTAGTACTAATAGGTATAATACTGGTAACTTTTAGTTACCAGTATGACGATAGATACCATATGCATATTGCGTTAATCATTAATTTGTTGAAATTGATTTTGATCTTTATTTATTTTCAATTAAGCTCTGTTAAATGTTTTTATATTTATATCGTTTTGCTTATTGAAAGAAACACGACAACACTTGAATGTCAAGCCTAACGATGCACCCAATAAGCTTAAACCTGCACGAATGTACTGTCTTTTATTTGCTCTGAGATACCTCAACCAAACAAGTGTAGTTGATAGAAGTTTGATTTTTGAGTCGCCCTTAAGGATTCTCAAGACCGAGGACCTTCTAGTTTGGGTCTGCGGATTTAGTTATTTCAAACTAGCGGCGCCCTGGTCAAAACTAAATAATTGACCCACTCCCACGCCGACGAGCAGCTGGAACACATGTAGCGCTGGCCGCATCCTTAAGGGTAGGTAACATCTTAGTTATTTTATATTTCTAACTCATTTAAAAGGGTTTTACGCACAACATGAATTGGATCTCGCATGTTATCATTCCCCGTCGGAACAGAAAACTTGGACTGTATTTTAAGCAACCCTGTCTACTGTGTTCTGAGTTGGGCGGAGCCTTCGCACGTAATTAGTCAGTACACGAGTTAATTGGAAATCACATTTTAGTGAAATAATGGAAAAATAATTAAATACTATAAATACCTATTCTTTATGTGACCAGGGCATTTATTTAGGTTAAGTAGGATTTATTAAGTCAAATCTTGGGTGATTCTTTCAAATATTGACTAGAAAACTTTCTTTACGTGTGACGTGTAGTGTGAATTCGACGTCGCGTCGTCAAAACCAAAAGTATCAGAAATATGCTCACTGAGTGAATCTCCGTCTTTGTTTGGGACATAAAATTATAAAAGATAGAAATATCCTCGGTTCGCATTGGCTTTCCTAATAGAAATAAACGGCAATTGTTTTTTAGAGCTTATTATGGCCTCCGCAACTTATCAAAAACCGATCTTTGTCGTTTTTTGACATAGTAACAAGATATTTTTATAAAGTTTTATACATTGTTTTAAAGGGAAAAAGTTCTTTTACAATGTGCTAAAAAACGAAGTGGCCGCCATAAGTAAAACAAGTATCTCAAGACCGAAACGTCAAAATTAAAATCTGAATGCA
>MU191728.1:9540-19604 GCA_016904865.1 Pissodes strobi
TTTGGTATTTTAAAGGTTTGGTTGGTTTCATTTTAGTAGGCACTAAGTTTGCTATGCTAAGTTTAAATAAATGTAAATAGAGATAAATAAACGAAATTGCGACTACAAGGAATTTGTAAATATTTTATTTTTGAAGTATCAATATATGTATTAAAGAGTTTCTGTTGTTTACTTTACTAAAGAGAAAATTAAGTTTAAGAAATATGAAAGAATCTTACGATCCCAAACTCTAAAGGAGCTAGGTACTACGAAAGGACACAACGTAACAGGATGGGTCCGCAGTAGGTTTGTATAAGCTGACGATCACGAGTCTGACTACCGACTTTCAGAAGGTAATACATACACTGGGGGTCGGTATGTTTCATAGTTCATGGCCATATTCTCGTAAAAAATAATTTAGCTATTTTTTATTTTTAATACGGGCTCCAATTTTCCACTTAATACAAAAACAAAATAAAATATTTTTATAGAATATAAAGATTTCAAAAGTACCTAACTTAAATTATTTAAAATTACGCCAAAGAAAAATATTTAATTTAAAAAAAATAAAAACTTTAAAAAAAAATTAAAAAAAGTAAAAACATATACTCATATGCGTTTAAAGATCCTTTACACAAATAGTGCACTATGTAAAAAATCGACCTCTCCTATTGGTCGATCCATCTCGTATTACGATATGTCTGCGTGAGGCAATCGATTTCTATCAAGAGTTCTCGTGGTGTAGAGGTTTAGATCGTTGGGTCTCACCTGGAAAAACCGGGTTCGAACCCCGTTGTTTTTTTTTATTTTTTCTAAACAGCATTTTTTTCTTGATTTTGGGTATGTCTTGGGTTAGATTGGGTTAGCACCTGGTTAGTTTTCGTTTCTTGAGCCCCCGTAGCGAGCGGAGGGCCATGCGGATCGACCAATGGGAACGGCCGATTTTTATATAGTGCACTATTTGTGTAAAGGATCTTATAATGCGATCCTTTACACAAATAGTGCACTATATAAAAATCGGCCTTGCCCATTGGTCGATCCGCATGGCCCTTCGCTCGCTTCGCTCGCTACGGGGGCTTAAGAAAAGGAAACTAACCAGGTGCTAATCCAATCTAACCCAAGAGATACCCAAAATCAAGAAAAAAAAGCTGTTTAGAAACATAATCTTTCAAAAAAAGTAACGGGGTTCGAACCCGCGCTTTCCAGGTGAGACCCAACGATCTAAACCTCTACACCATAAGAGCTCTTGATAGAAATCGATTGCATCACGCAGACATATCGTAATACGAAATGGATCAACCAATAGGAGAGGTCGATTTTTACATAGTGCACTATTTGTGTAAAGAATCTTTAAATGCTCAGGATTCCACGTAAAGGTGTACTTTGGTTTTGGTGGACGAATGTTGGAAACACCTTTTAAAAATCTATTTATAATTTTTTCATCCATAGGAGATGGGCTAAATAATAGATTTGGTGCCGATCTACGCGAATTAATTAATGAAAAAGAGTTCCCCCTATTTAGTGTCACCATTAAAAAAAACTAAATATGTTTCTAAACTATGTGCTAATGGGTCTTGCCCTTTACCTACAAAATTCCCAATATTTTTTAAAACAGGAAGAATACTGTTTAAGGGTGTCTTTTGATAGGGATGCTATCAATACGTCGACGGCGTCTTTAAGAATTCCTTTTTTGAAAAAGCATGTGAAGCAGATGCCTTTCCCTAAAAGGGGAAATAAGTAAATCTTCTTCAGGTTGAAAAGTAATAGATGTGATTAATAATTTATTAAATAGTGGGAACCACGGTTGGGTTGGCCAATTAATATGGAACAACTAGGATTCCTAAAGCCTTATCTTGTATAATAATAACTCTCATAGAGGCAGATCATAAAGAAAATACAAAAAATCTTGAGATGCGCATTCAAGAACTACAATCAGTGATTGTAGCGAAGGATGAGGCAGCTCAAAAAATGAGGAGAAATACCCTTAATTTTGAAGATGAAGTATTTCTAGTAGATCAAACAAATCAAGACAAATTAATGGATCTAGAGGATAAAATTGTGAATTTGGAAAATGAATTGCAAGTTACACTTGAACAAAAAAATATTGAGAAGGAGAAATATGAATTAATAATTAAAAATAAAAAATATTAGACAGAAATATTTAAATTTAAGAGTAACTTTAAATTAAGATCAAATAGCACAAGCCAACAAATGTGTCCTAAAAGTAATATAGATAAGAAACTGTTAAAGGATATTAATGAAAGCAAAAAATATTTGGAACAAAAATTGAAAGAAGAAAAAGACAACTTCAGGAAGTTTAAAAAGGAAAGCGAGGAAATCTATTCCATAGAGTTAATGAATCTTAAACATAGGAATGATGAAATACTCAAGAATATACAGCTTCAAGCTGAACAACTCCACAATTACAAAGAATAAATCGACCATTATAAATCTGCTATTGGAAATCTCAGAGATGTAATTAAAACACTGGAGGATGATTTGGAGGAAAGCAGCATTGAAGTTTAGAAGCTTAAAGATCATCAAAGCGCAAAACAAAGTGCACCAATAAATAATTTGCTGAACCACAATGGTAATGCTGAAAGTATTGAACCTATTCTTCTTGCATCTATCCCAGATACTTCACCATTAATTCAAACTAATGTAAAGAATTCAACAGGATCAGGTAGAATTTTAATTTTAACTGATGAATATGGACGAGGTCTCAACAGGTTTTTTAGAAAACGTTTTCCTAATATGACAACTCAAACAATTATTAAACCAGAAGCACGTTTTTCCTTCATAATAGAGGATATTATTGCCCTTAGAAAGGATTTTACTCTGAATGACTCTGTTGTGATAATGGGAGGTTCAAATGATTTCCAAATATCTCATCTTCCATCTTTTCGAGAAATAAATAGTAGGGTTAAATATTGTTCACCTCAATTCCATATGCCAAATATGGACATATTGGTTTGGAAAAAAAGTTATAAAACCAGGATATTACCTAGGAAACTGACATTCTGACAGAGAGTCAAAATTTTGATTCGTAATATTTTAATGAAAGTTATGCTATGCCCCGATTAACAGAAATCGAGAAAATGAGAATAGTTACTTTAATCCAAGAAGGTTGGTCTGAACGAAGGGTAGGTGAGAGATTTCTGGTGCCGAAAAGCACTGTTCATAACGTTAAAAAGAGATGGGAAGAAGCTCATTCATTCGAAAGAAAGGTAGGAAGTGGCCGACCACAAGTTTCTACAGAAGAGGAAGATAATAATTTAATAAGTGTTCTGCGAAACCATCCTTTCAAGTCTGCTGTGGCAGCAAAGGCAGAAACTCGTTTTCCAGGAACTGCCAGAACTGCGCGACGTCGCATAAAAGGAAAGTCTAATCTACGAAATCATCCAGCAGTTAAAAAACCTTTTTTAACTCAATTTCATAAGGAGCAGCGAATTGGATTTTCACTGGAATATTTCATAGAAGATATAAAGTTTTGGAATAATGTAGTGTTTACAGACGAAAAAATGTTCCAATCATGTTAGAGTGGTCGCGTTAGAGTAGATAGGCCCCCAAATACTCGCTTTGATGAACCTTATACCCAAAATACAGACAAGAGTGGGCGTTTCTCCGTGAATGTTTGGGGGTGGATGAGCGCTCGAGGGCTTGGGGTATGCATAATTATTGCGGGAAGATTTAATGCGGATGCCTATATAGATATACGCGAAAATATTATGCTACCGACTGTAACTCTAGATTTTCCCCAAGGTAAATTTATATACCAGCATGATAATTGTCCCATACATACCGCTCGAAGAGTATCAGGTTGGATGCAGCAACGAAATATTCGAGTGCTGCCCTGGCCTTCGAAAAGCCCGGATTTAAATCCAATAGAGAACATTTGGGGCAACATGGTGAAAGCAATGAATAGAAACAATTATTTTCATCCGCAAAATGCCGACCATTTATGAGAAAGAATCCAAGAAGCATGGAACCAGTTAACCCCGGACTATGCTAGGACTTTAGTTGCCTCAATGCCGAAAAGACTGGATTTAGTTATTCAGAAAAATGGATGGGCGACAAAATATTAATTTTTATGTGTTATTCTATTGTTTCATTTGAAAATTTTGTACTGACGTTTTATCACTTTTTTATTATTGAATATAGTTAGGTGTTCATTCCGAGTTATTATATTAGTAAATTTTGTTTAAAAAGTTTGTGTATTGATGCAACATAATTTGAAAAAATTAGATACATACCTGCTGAAGATAATTGTGGATATTTACTTTAAATTTCATATCATCGTTTAGAACGGTAAAAGAATAATAAAGATAATATAGGTAGAAGTCAAAGTAAAAGCCTGATTTATCAAAATTCGTTAAAAAGTCACAAAATGTCAAATTAGTGCCCCAAATTTTATGTCCGCAACTGTACCTGTATTGACAATATTATAGTAAGCAGACATATGACTTATAGAAGCAAAGTGTTAAATTTAGGCCTCAGATCATTATTTGCAAACAACATCCATCAAGACTAGATCAGTTATTTCTATGAAAAGTACTCAGAGGGCTATTTATAGACGTTTTTTCACCCTCGAAAATGTGACTTGTTTCCGTGAATACTTATATTCTGAAACCTGGACTGACATTTTGCATATTATATAGAGTGCACATCAGGGGCGTTTGATGTATTCTCAAATATTCTGTCTTATTATTTTGAACTGTCATTTCCCTTACAGGGAGTAAATACAAAACCGAGAAAGCAAAGGTATAGGATGTCCCCAGAATTGATTGCATTAAGAGATAAAGTTACATTGTATAATGAGGTTACTAAGATTGATAGACGGTATAAGCCAATTAAATTAGTCAGTATTACACCCAGAAATATCGTTCTTGTGTAAAATCCACAAAAATCTGCCATCATGATAACCTTATTAATAGATCCTCTAATAAATCAAAAACAGTGACCACACTGTTTTTGATTTATTAGAGGATCATTAATAATATCAAAAATCATAAGCCATCAAGCAAAAAATTTGAGTTTCTCAAAGAGGATGGACAAAAGGCTTCTGATCTGGAAATAGCCAACACCTTCATTGATATGTTTACAATGGCCGACTCGAGTGGGAGTAATATTAATGGGAAATACTTTTAAGAAACAGTAAAGTTTTGTAATGCGTCTCTATTCCTCAATCCTTTAACACCGCAAAATGTTGAATCATTGTTTCTGCAACTAAAAAATAAAACAACGACAGGACTGGATAATATAAGTAACCACCTACTTAAAAGTTGTAAATCTTAATTGTCACCTATTATGTGTTTTCTAATAAACCTAATGTTTTCGAAAGGTAAATTTCCAGATGACCTAAAATTAGCAACCAGTACTCCAGTATATAAAAAAGGAGAGGCAAATAACTATGCTAACTATAGACCAATTAGCCTCCTTACAAGTATGTCAAAGATCTTGGAACTGGCTATCAAGGACCAAATTCTAGGATTTCTAAATAGAACCGAAATATTATCCAAGTGTCAACATGGTTTTACTAAAAATGCCTGCACTGAGACTGCTCTTTCCTCATTTATGAAAACGCCTATAAATTCTTTAGATAAAGGTGCATATGTTTGTGGCTTTTTTATTGACTTCTCCAAAGCTTTCGACACCGTAAATCATAAAATTCTCCTGCACAATTTGGATAGATATGGAATAAGAGGTATTCCTTACCAACTCTTAGAATCCTATCTCACAAATCGTCGAGACTTTGTGAGTTTGAATGGGGTAAATAGTAAAACAAGAATTATTTCTCAGGGTGTTCCACAAGGCTCAATTCTGGGTCCTTTATTTTTTAATATTTATGCCAATGATATCATTTCATTTATTGCCGAAGAAAATGTACAAGTATTTTGTTATGCAGATGATACTAATATTCTGATTACATCAAACAGATTTGAGAGCCTAAAAGTTAAGTGTGAAGAAATCCTAAACAAAGTAACTATCTGGTCAAAGAACAACTTTTTAAAATTAAACACAGATAAAACAACGCTTCTTAACTTTACTTTATCTAGACAGCAGCCAACAATAACATTTAACTTACTTGAGGATTCTTAACAACCAATCCTAAGTACTAAAAGCACCAAAATGCTAGGCATTATGATCGATCACAAACTTCACTGGGGTGAACAAGTGGATTATTTATGCTCTAAACTTAGGTTATCATGCTATGCACTCAGAACTTTATCGGAACAATGTGGAAAGACTACTTTATTGACTTTTTATTATGCCAACTTTCACAGTCATCTTAAATATGGGATAATTTCCTGGGGGAACTGTTCACAAATTCAAAGGGTTTGTCTGCTACAGAAGTATGCTGTGAGAGTTTTATTCAATCTAAGCAGAAGAGAATCATGTAGAACAGCCTTTCTGACGAACAGGATATTGACCGTTTTTTTTTTCTGTTTACATCCTGGAAGTCTGTGTTTATGTGTATACAAACCGTCAAATATTTGATAACATTCAGGTTAATCATAGCTACAGTACAAGGGGAAATAATAATTTAATACCTCCACCTCATTGTACTATAGCTTTTCAAAAATGTTTTTATTTCAATGGTTTTAAATTTTTTAATCACTTAGATGACTATATTAAATCAGCTACCAGTAAACAGGTAGAACAAAATGAATAAGGTAGAATAATAAATAGTATATAACTCCCGATCAAAGGCATGGTCGAAATCAGGACCTACGAGTAGGTTGCGTGTCTTGTTGGCTGTTCTGCTAGCCACAGTATCTCTAAGATTGCGTAACGAAACAAATATGATATATTTTTTTGCTGATACATGTTTGACAGTTTGAATAAAATATTCGAGATGAAGACTTAACCTTGTTTTGAGCATCTTCATGTACAGGGTGGCCAACTAAGAATGCGAGGTACTGTATCTGGGAAACTATCCATCGTAGAGACTTGCGGCAAAAAATGTAATTACTAAAACGGTCAAGAGAAAAACCTGGAAAAGTTTCTAAAATGACCACTAGGGGGCGTAACTGCAATCTTGAATCTAAAAAAGTGATGTTTCTGTGAATTCCGCTATATTAAAAAAATTCCACATATTTGAAGTCGAGGATAATGTAAAACTTTTTGCTGCACCTCTAAAAATAAAGTGGTGGGAGGTATTCAAAGTTTTTCTTTAAATAACACCCTGTATCTGCGAAACGGCTAAGCCGATTTTAACAAATTTGGGTTAGTTCGAAGGAGCTATTCTTGGGCTACAAATGTTGTATTATTTAAAGTTTCGTTAGTTTCACATGTCGCCGCTAGAGGGCTATTTTCGACATTCCGACAGAAATGGTTAATTTTCTCAAAAAAATTCAATGTATTGATATGATTTTTTTCCCCATGAAAAAGTAGCTAAATAATAGCTAAACAAGCTCGCGAAAATCGCATCTCGATATCTTGTTCCTAACCCAAAATATAGGCAAAAAAATTTATTACTTACGAAAATCCCTTAATTTAATTATTTTTTACTATATTTATCTCGAATTTTCTCTTTTATAAAAGTTGTGGCCCTGTGGACCGATTTAAAAAAGGAAGGTCCTTAGTGCCCCCGCCTGGGGCGATTAAGTTATTAACACGAAGATTATTTAAATTGATGTATTCTCTATAAGGAATGTAGGTAAGAAAATTTATCAAGAACATGCTAGACATTTGCTGATAGATATCAAGATAAACAGAAACCGTCGCGAAATAGTGTTAAACGAATAATGGAAAATTTAAAAAATTTAGCGACATCAAGGCAATTACGAGGGCAACTACTAGCACCGCTTTAATAAGAATTGCATATCTCACTTATTTATTCTTTGTCAGAATGTTGTAAATAATAAAGTGACTACCTCTTTTATTTTTTCTTTTATTTATTAACTATTGTTTTAGATTTCATTTCTTTTTGGGAAAACGCTTAATGATAACGAACAATTTTTTTTATTATTAACACTTATAATCGTAACTATTGCAATAAGTGTTGATGTCCAATATTTTGGGCAATAGACGTTTTATAAACTGTTTCTAATTATGAAATTGCATTCTGCACAAACTGACCTTCATTAAGGAAATTCACACCTTCTTCGATTCTGTGCCGCAATTCATACACAGTTGTTGACTTTTGCTTATATACAATTTCTTTTAGGGTACCCCATAAGAAATAGTCCATGGGAGTCAAGTCTGGACTCCTGGGTGGCCATCCAAAATTTCCGTTTTCCCCGATCCAGTATTGATAACGATTGGACAAGTAATTGGTTATCGCTGGACTCCTATGGTAAAGAGCGCCGTCCTATTGCCATATTAAATGTCGCAATTCTATTTGTGGCACTTTGTTCTCTATAAGCATAATCTGTTGGATATCGTTGCTTAGGAGCAACGAAAATATCTTGCGGAATTTAAATTTTCCTCGTAGAATAGTGGCCCTAGAATTCTTGATTGCAGAATTGCGCACTAAACCTTAACTGATTTTCTTCCTTGTGTTTTCACCTCTATTATTTTCTTTTCATTTTTATTGCTCCAGTAATGCAATTTTTTCCTATTATACACCTTAGTTGCAGTAGTAAATATTGATTCATCCGTCCAAACAATATTACGAAAAATATTCTCAGCAAAATATCTATCCATCAAAATACTACAAAATTCCAACCTTCTGTTATAATCTCTTTCATCTAATTTTTGAACTGGTAAATATTTGTAAGGTTTCCATCCATTCAATTTTAAACAAGTTTGGATAGTTGTTCTTTGTCCAGAGTTGCCTGTCGGGTGGAAGTTTCAGGAGGTTCTTCAAAATGCAGTAATATGTTGAGTTGATTTTCATTGTTCAAAACATGACGGCCCTTTGTTTTTTTTTTGCAACAGACTTTGATTTCTTCGAAAACACTGGTAGACTCTGTCGAAAATCTTTTTTTCTGGATGACGTCTTAGAGGGAATTTGGTAACATAACTTCTTAGCGCCAAGTCTGGGCTTTTATTGCTGGATAAATCACATTCCAGCATATAGGCTCTTTCTTCTGGGATATACATTGAATAACTTTAGTATATTAATAAAAATAAAGGAATATAACAATAAAATAACAATAATAATATAAAGTGACAGAGTTCCAAACTCACAGGAAGCCAAAATAGTGTCACTTATGTAGTGCTCGATTGTTTTTTTTGCCGTGCCTCGCCGTCATGGTCAACTAATAACAAGACTTAAAAGCCCCATAGTACAAATATGACAAATATTAGGTAAAATTATAGATTTAAAAAGTGAAAACAGGCGTTATTTCCTACTGAAACAAAATCGTGCGATTTCTTCAGTTCACAATAATAAAATTGTACAAATATTAGGTAAAATTATAGATTTAAAAAGTGAAAACAGGCGTTATTCCCTACTGAAATAAAATCGTGCGATTTCTTCAGTTCACAATAATAAAAATGTACAACGAAAAAAGTGAAAACAGGCGTTATTCCCTACAGAAATAAAATCGTGCGATTTCTTGATTTCACAATAATAAAATTGTACAATTATTAGGTAAAATTATAAATTTAAAAAGTGAAAACAGGCGTTATTCCCTACTGAAATAAAATCGTGCGATTTCTTGATTTCACAATAATTAAATTGTACAAATGTTAGGTAAAATTATAGGTTTAAAAGGGAAAACGAACTGTATTTCCTTAAAAAGCCGCACCGAAATGTCGTGCAATTTCTTCAGTTCACAATAATAAAATTGTACAAATGTTAGCTAAAATTATAGGTTTAAAAAAGGAAAACGGGCGTTATTCGCTACTGAAATGAAATCGTGCGATTTCTTCAGTTCACAAATAAAATTGTACAATTGTTAGGTAAACTTATAGGTTTAAAAAGGGAAAACGAGCGTTATTCCCTAAAAGAGCCGCACTGAAATGTCGTGCGA
Source organism: Pissodes strobi (assembly GCA_016904865.1). Lineage (NCBI taxonomy): Eukaryota > Metazoa > Arthropoda > Insecta > Coleoptera > Curculionidae > Pissodes > Pissodes strobi. Next base: position 19,443 of record MU191728.1, read on the forward strand.
TTTCTTCAGTTCACAAATAAAATTTTGCAAATGTTAGGTAAAATTACAGGTTTGAAAAGGGAAAACGAGCGTTATTCCCTATATGATCCGCACTGAAATGTCGTGCGATTTTTTTAGTTCACAATAATAAAATTGTACAAATATTAAGTAAAATTATAGGTT
>MU191728.1:19614-33673 GCA_016904865.1 Pissodes strobi
TAGGTAAAATTATAGGTTTAAAAAGGGAAAACGAACGATATTTCCTAAAAGAGTCGCACCGTAATGGCGTGTAATTTCTTCAGTTCACAATAATAAAATTGTACAAATGTTAGGTAAAATTATAGGTTTAAAAAGAGAAAACGGGCGTTATTCGCTACTGAAATGAAATCGTGCGATTTCTTCAGTTCACAAATAAAATTGTACAAATGTTAGGTAAAATTATAGGTTTAAAAAGGGAAAACGAGCGTTATTCCCTAAAAGAGCCGCACTGAAATATCGTGCGATTTCTTCAGTTTACAATAATAAAATTGTACAAGTATTAGGTAAAATTAGCAAAATAAAAAGGAAAAACGAGCGTTATTCCCTAAAAGAGCCGCACTGATATGTCGTGCGATTTTCTTCAGTTCACAATAATAAAATTGTACAAATATTAGGTAAAATTATAGGTTTGAAAAGGGAAAACGAGCGTTATTCTCTAAAAGAGCCGCACTGATATGTCGTGCGATTTTCTTCAGTTCACAATAATAAAATGGTACAAATATTAGGTAAAATTATAGGTTTAAAAAGGAAAAACGAGCGTTGTTCTCTAAAAGAGCCGCACTGAAATATCGTGCGATTTCTTCAGTTTACAATAATAAAATTGTACAAGTATTAGGTAAAATTAGCAAAATAAAAAGGAAAAACGATCGTTATTCCCTAAAAGAGCCGCACTGATATGTCGTGCGATTTTCTTCAGTTCACAATAATAAAATTGTACAAATATTAGGTAAAATTATAGGTTTGAAAAGGGAAAACGAGCGTTATTCCCTAAAAGAGCCGCACTGATATGTCCATATCTATCCAATTTGTGCAGGAGAATTTTATGATTTACGGTGTCGAAAGCTTTGGAGAAGTCAACAAAAAGGCCACAAACATATGCACCTTTATCTAAAGAATTTATAGTTGTTTTCATAAATGAAGAAAGAGCAGTCTCAGTGCAGGCATTTTTAGTAAAACCATGTTGACACTTGGATAATATTTTGGTTCTATTTAGGAATCCTAGAATTTGGTCCTTGATAGCCAGTTCCAAGATCTTTGACATACTTGTAAGGAGGCTAATTGGTCTATAGTTAGCATAGTTATTTACCTCTCCTTTTTTATATACTGGAGTACTGGTTGCTAATTTTAGGTCATCTGGAAATTTACCTTTCGAAAACATTAGGTTTATTAGAAAACACATAATAGGTGACAATTCAGATTTACAACTTTTAAGTAGGTGGTTACTTATATTATCCAGTCCTGTCGATGTTTTATTTTTAGTTGCAGAAACAATGATTGATGATGATGTTAAAGGATTGAGGATCAGAGACGCATTACAAAACCTCACTGTTTCTTAAAAGTATTTCCCATTAATATTACCCCCACTCGAGTCGGCCATTGTAAACATATCAATGAAGGTGTTGGCTATGTCCATCCTCTCTGAGAAACTCAAATTTTTTGCTTGAAGGCTTATGATTTTTGATATTATTAATGATTGACCACACTGTTTTTGATTTATTAGAGGATCTATTAATAAGGTTATCATGATGGCAGATTTTTGTGGATTTTAAACAAGAACGATATTTCTGGGTGTAATACTGACTAGTGGGCTTATACCGTCTATCAATCTTAGTAACCTCATTATATAATGTAACTTTATCTCTTAATACAATCAATTCTGGGGACATCCTATACCTTTGCTTTCTCCATTTTGTATTTACTCCCTGTAAGGGAAATGACAGTTCAAAATAATAAGACAGAATATTTGAGAATACATGAAACGCCCCTGATGTGCACTCTATATATGCAAAATGTCAGTCCAGGTTTCAGAATATAAGTAGTCACGAAAACAAGTCACATTTTCGAGGGTGAAAAAACGTCTATAAATAGCCCTTTGAGTACTTTTCATAGAAATAACTGATCTAGTCTTGATGGATGTTGTTTGCAAATAATGATCTGAGGCCTAAATTTAACACTTTGCTTCTATAAGTCATATGTCTGCTTACTATAATATTGTCAATACAGGTACCTGAGGCAGCAGATATTCTAGTTGGCTCAAGAATGGTTACTTCAACACATCGTGAAATAACGTTAAACCATGTGAAGGTGCTAAAAAATTATAATTTCATAGCCAGGCTGTGAAGCTGACATTAGTAATTCTTGCAATCTCTCAAGAAATATTGGAAAGTCACCATTAGGTGGTCTATACAATACTATCAAATTGGATTTAATGCTATCAAGCTTTATACATGCCGCCTCCAGGACACCCTCAATACAATAATCAGACACATTAACCTCTTTGAAAGCTGTTTGACATTCTATACTTTGATAAATTGCAACTCCACCATGCTTCAGGCTTTCACGACAAAAATATGTACACAATTTGAAATTATCCAAATATCTCTCTGTGCCAATGTTTAGACAATAATAGAATAGCTCTTATCACTCAATGCACTATTTAAAAGCAATATTTTATTTTTCAAACATTGAATATTTTGGTGAACAATTGTGAACGAGTCATTAGACCCGAAAAAACTGAGACGTATTTGATGAAACTCCATCATTAACACCTTGGTTAATGGCAGAATTATCACCTGTGGAATCAACATCCAGCAGTGGTACGTTATTCTGAGGGATCTCTTCTATCTGCTGATAATCCTCCACCTCGTTAGTTGAAATAGTGACATCAGACTTAAAAACTAATTTGCTTATTCTATCAACAATATCTCTCTTTCCAATCCTAAGGCCAAACCCATTATTTATACTAGAATAACTAAAATATTCCTCACCATAATAGTTTAATTTCTGTACATAATCCTGTAATTTATTGTTAAATTCTATAACTTTTTTTTCCAAACCAATATGTCGATATTTGGCATATGGAATGGAGGTGAACACTAAATTAGTATGTGAACAATATTTAACCCTACTATTTATTTCTCGAAAAGATGGAAGATGAGATAATTGGAAATCATTTGAACCTCCCATTATCACAACAGAGTCATTCAGAGTAAAATCCTTTGTAAGGGCAATAATATCCTCTATTATGAAGGAAAAACGTGCTTCTGGTTTAATAATTGTTTGAGCTGTCATATTAGGAAAATGTTCTCTAAAAAACCTGTTGAGACCTCGTCCATATTCATCAGTGGAAATTAAAATTCTACCTGATCCTGTTGAATTATTTACATTAGTTTGAATTAATGGTGAAGTATTTGGGATAGATGCAAGAAGAAGAGGTTCAATACTTTCAACATTACCATTGTGATTCAGCGAATTATTTATTGGTGCACTTTGTTTTGCTCTTTGATGATCTTTAAGCTTCTAAACTTCAATGCTACTTTCCTCCAAATCATCCTCCAGTGTTTTAATTACATCTCTGAGATTTTCAATAGCAGATTTATGATGGTCGATTTCTTCTTTGTAATTGTGGAGTTGTTCAGCTGGAAGCTGTATATTTTTGAGTATTTCATCATTCCTATGTTTAAGATTCATTAACTCTATGGAATAGATTTCATCGCTTTCCTTTTTAAACTTCCTGAAGTTGTCTTTTTCTTCTTTCAATTTTTGTTCCATATATTTTTTGCTTTCATTAATATCATCTAACAGTTTCTTATCTATATTACTTTTAGGACACATTTGTTGGCTTGTGCTATTTGATCTTAATTTAAAGTTACTCTTAAATTTAAATATTTCTGTCTCATACTTTTTATTTTTAATCATTAATTCATATTTCTCCTTCTCAATATTTATTTGTTCAAGTGTAACTTGCAATTCATTTTCCAAATTCACAATTTTATCCTCTAGATGCTTTAATTCATCCTTCGCTCACTGATTGTAGTTCTTGAATGCGCATCTCAAGATTTTTGTATTTTCTTTATGATCTGCCTCTATGAGAGTTATTATTATACAAGAGGGTTTTAGGAATCATAGTTGTTCCATATTAATTGGCCAACCCAACCGTGGTTCCCACTATTTAATAAATTATTGATCACATCTATTACTTTTCAACCAGAAGAATATTTACTTATTTCCCCTTTTAGGGAAAGGCATCCGCTTCACATGCTTTTTCAAAAAAGGAATTCTTAAAGACGCCGCCCGTCGACGTATTGATAGCATCCCTATCAAAAGACACCCTTAAACAGTATTCTTCCTGTTTTAAAAAATATTGGGAATTTTGTAGGTAAAAGGCAAGACCCATTAGCACATAGTTTAGAAACATATTTAGTTTTTTTTTTAATGGGAACACTAAATAAGGGGAGCTCTTTTTCATTAATTAATTCGCATAGATCGGCACTAAATCTATTATTTAGCCCATCTCCTATGGATGAAAAAATTATAAATAGATTTTTAAAAGGTGTTTCCAACATTCGTCCAGCAAAACCAAAGTACAGCTTTACGTGGAATCCTGACCCGGTTATAAAATACCTCGAAGCAAGGTACCTGATAACGTAGATAAAGAAACCTTTTGAGAATATAAGGCTTTAATTAACTTATTTTACAACTACTGACAATGCCCAATGGCATTGATAAACCAGTAAACAGGTACAACAAAATGAATAAGGTAGAATAATAAATAGTATATAACATTCTTCCCCCCTGAATTTCTGACGTAATCTTCTAAATACTCTGGACTTTTTATCTTGCGCTTTGGTCGGTCCGTTATTCTGGGCGACCCGTGAAACAGCTCAGCCTGTTCTGGATTTATTAGTGAGTCGGGGCTTTGATCAAAATCTTCTTGCTCTGCACAATCTTCCTCTACGTTATTATTTAAAATATTAATTTCAGGATCTTTTGAACTTTGGTTCATGTTATGTTCACTAGAAATTTCATTGGTGGTTTGGATCCATGATGATTGAGGCGAAGTTGGTATGATTTTGTCTCCTTAATGATTTCGCATTAATGAAATGTCTCCGCGAGGGGCTAAATAACGTATAGATACAGTAGTTTCTTTCCCATTTTGAAAACATACATGAGCATAGTCAGCATTTGAATCTAATAGTTCAACTTCTTCAACAGCAGGTTCATACTTTTTATTTCTGACATGTCGTTTGTAAAAAACAGGTCCTGGCACAGAAAGCCAAGTGAGTACAGAATTACCATTAGAAGACCGTCGTGAATGGTTAAATAATCGTTCGTGAGGTGTGCAATTTTTACTAGTACATAGAGGTGATCTTATAGAGTGTAGAGCATCCTGCAGAACCAATTCCCATTGAGTTATTTTTAGATTTCTAGATTTTCTTTTCTTTCTTTTCTTGTTTGTTTTATGGCACTGCTGCAAGGCAATTTGCCAGCACGATTAGGGGGTGACCTCGACGTTGACTGGCTCTAAACCATATCGTGGCCACCAATCATATTGCATTAAACTCTTGCGTAACGCTAAAACTTGTCAACACTTGGTTATTATTATTGCTTATAAGCTGACTAAATTGTAACGATGAGGGGGCTATATTAGTCTGGACAACACAACATAGGAGATTGGACACATATATAAACAGTACACATTGAGAATCTGGAAGCAAAAAAAGGATTACAAGTTGAGCATTATAATTTAATTTTATTATAATTCAAGAACTGAATGATTAAACTGGTTGCTTGTAAGCATGGTTTAGATATAATCCCATATATAGAAATTGGTGCAGGAAAGTGCATATTGATGAATTCATTATACAAGTTTAAGTTTGCGATGCTCCTAATAGGACATTCAAAAAATATATGATTAAGATCATCGATTCTACCGCATTCGCAATAAGGACTCTCTTTGAGTTTCAACTTATGCAGAAATTCTCCAGTCAAACAATGCCCTGTTCGCATTCTAATAACGGTTGTTATATGTCTTCTATCTACATAAGGCAAGCATGAAAACCATTTTTTGCATGGAAATTCCGATTGAACCTTTAAGTATCTATAATTTTTATTAAGCACCATTGCAGACCAATGTTCTGAAAATTTTTCTTTTAAGTTTGCTTTAATGACGTTAGTAATTTCATTGGGATCTAAATCCATCGCTTTAGGTACGTTCAAGATTCTACCAACATTGGCTAAAGTGTCCGCCTCCATATTTCCCGGAATACCTGCATGCCCTGGGATCCAGGCCAGCGTGATATCATACCCATTCTTATTCGCCTCCAGAATTAATCTTTTGGTTCTCAATGTCCAGAAATCGGCTTTAGCACTAAATAGGTTATTATTAATTTTTTGAATGGCACTTTTCGAGTCGCTGAATACAATAACTTTATTTATTCTTTTATTAATGATGGTTTTTATAGCTTCATGAATAGCAATTGTTTCCGCCTTGCAAATACACAAATTATCATTAAGCCTGGATGAAAATTTAAATTTCAATTCTGGAATGGATATTCCAAAACCCACTTTCTTATCTTTTTTCGAAGCGTCTGTATAGACAAAAGTATATACCCCTCGATACTTATCCATCTCCAAATTAAACCCTTGTTTTATCATTAATTCACCCTTTCTTAGATTTGTCGCTAAAAGTTTGACTGGTACTATCAAATTTTGAAAATCAATTTCAAAACAAGGAAAATTCGGAGTTTTGTGTAGTATGTTACCGAAAGGTAGAAACCATTTAACCATCTCAATTAAATAGGTCGCTTTTGATAACTCTAAAACGCCTTTCTTATGTAATATATATCTGCGACTATTTAAAATAATATTCAGAGTGGGATGGTTTTGAATACTTATAATTTTAGATAAAAATTGTACAGTTAGCATTCTCCTTCTCTGTTCCAAATCAAGCATAGAGGTTTCCGCAATCAACGCCAACCTTGGAGTAGATCTCATACAACCGAGACAGATACGCAGCCCTTCATAAAATATCATGTTTAATTTGTTTAGACTCCTATGACTAACTGGCTTCATAAAAATCGATCCAAAATCCAAATGAGACACTACCATAGCCTGAAATACTACCAGTAAAGTTGAAGGGTCAGCGCCCCACCAAACCCTAGAAATTGCCCTTAAAATGTTAAGAGCTTTCTTTGCTTTATTTGTAACATAATCTATATGTAGATCCCATTTCAGATGTTTGTGTAGATATATGCCTAAATATCTTACTGAAGATTTAAAATTTATATATTGATTGTTAATTTTAATTGCCGGTGGCATTATCTTTCTAGGCCCTTTGGTAAACCACATTGCCTCACATTTATCTAACGCTATCGCCAAATCAATTTCTTTGAGGTATACATCAATTTTTCCGAGCGCTTCCGCCATTTTGGAAGACATGTTTTCTATATTTGCGCCTTTTAAAAACATCACTAAATCGTCAGCATAGCCCATTACAAGTACATTACCCAAATTGAGTTTAAAAATGTCTGCAATATAGATATTAAACAGAATTGTGCTTAAAGGCTAGCCTTGAGGAATTCCCTTTGTAACCAACACTGGACCAAGAAAGGCACCATCGTCTCCTCTCGTGTAGACCAGTCTATTACGTAAAATTTTATGTATCAGGTTGTTTGTTTCTACCGGAATTTTTAACGCTTTCATTTTATTATATAGTTTATAGATATTAACATTATTAAAAGCACCTTCAATGTCCAGAAATATGGCTAAAACTGAATCCGAGGTAAGAAACGCATTGTGAATATAGGATGAAAGGTAAGCGACATTATCACAAATTCCTCTGCCCTTACGAAAGCCGAATTGTAAATTACTGAAATGATTTTTATGCTCTAATGACCATTCCAACCTATTTTTCAACATTATTTCCAAAATTTTACAGCCGCATGACGACAACACTATAGGCCTGTAACTCTTTGTTTGTTTTGGGTCCTTGTTTGGTTTGAGAAATGCTATTACATTGAATTTTCTCCAAGCGTCAGGAATGTTATCTCCCAATAGAAAACGATTATAACAATTGATTAATTCCTGCTTTGCTCTAAAAGGTAAATTTTTAAACATAATATAGGCAATATCATCCATACCAGGGGCCGACAGCTTTTTATTTTGCAAGGCGCTATTTAGTTCATGAATGTTAAAAGGTCGAAAGTCATTGTCCAAATTAGGGTGTTCCATCTGGAATTCCGGGTCAATATTGAACGACGCCATCCTATCCAGTATAGCGATTTTCAAGCTATCATTGATTATGTGGTCTTTAGAAGTATTTTTCGCGACATTAGAAAACTTTTTAATTTTATCCCAAACATATGAAATATCAGAATCTCTATTTAAGGACTGACAAAAATCAATGAATTTGATCCTCTTTTTTGACTTTAATTTCTTTTTTGTGATTGCTATTATCTTTTTTGCTATAATGAAGTTGTCAGACGTTGGAAAATTATTAAAGTTTGCAATAGCCTCTTTCCTTTCTCCGACCCATGCGTTACACTCTTCGTCCCACCATGGGTTACCAGTCCTGCCAGGTATGCCGCAGCATTTATTAGGAATAGACTCAAGTGCCGCTGAGTTAAGAATCTCTATAAGTTCATTATAGTTGAACGTACCATCCTTTAATACAATATCAGTGAGCACTTTATCATGAAAAAGAGTCCAACTAGCTTTTTTATAATTTTTTAACAGGTAAGTACCTATACGAGAACCCTTTAAATGGCTAATATTATTAGATTGTATAAAAAGAGAAGTAGGAAAATGATCACTGTTCCCATTATCGTATATGACTTTCCAGGTGGAACATATTGCTAACTGACCACTGGTAATTGTTAAATCTACTGCACTCTTTTTAGCATTGGAGTTTTGAAATAGGGTATTAGAACCATCATTCATTATAACGAGATCCTTATTAAGGATGAACTCCTCGATACTTTTCCCGCCCTTGTTGGCAGGTGCTTTATCCCATAAAGGATGATGTGAATTTAGATCCCCCATAATAATTATTTTTTGATCTGCCGTATTAGGAAGAAGAGAATATAAAAAAGCCAAATCGAATGTTGTATCAGAGCTACTATAAATGTTAATTATAAAAAACTCCCCTATTTTAATAGATATATATTGTATTGTGTCGGACAAAAATTTATTAACCACCGTGTAAATAACATTACTTTTAATGCAGGTTGCTACTCCCCCGTATCCATCTGGCCTATCCTGACGAATAATATTATAAAATTTTAAATTAAAATTTTGATCTGGTTTTAACCATATTTCGTTAAGCAATAGAATATCAGGATTTTCTTCCGATAACAATTTACATAAATTATCTCTATTTGAGTGAACACTGCGAATATTCCATTGAATAATCTTTAAGTTAGCATTTTTTGCCATGAATTAATGTATAGAGTGGAGAGTGAAGCAAGCAAAGAGAAGAGAAAAATTCTTATATAGTTCACTAATATTGCTAATCAGATTCCGAACCACGATCCAAGTCCATATAGAACCCAGGTCGTAGATCGGTCCGCAGCAGTTCTCTGCAGATCTGTTTGTTAGTTTCAGATGTGTTTCTAAGAAAATTCACAATATGCGTCAAATTAATAATGTTATGTTGTGTACTGTCATATAAACTTGTAGATGCACTATCTGTAGGCTTGTTTAAATTTGCATTTTTATGGTATAGTTGAGAAGATGTAATTGGTGATGTAGACTTTTCCGTTCTAGAATTCGGAAAGAATAGATTTTCCTCATGAGCTTTACGGTCATATCCTTTTTGTATGACTCTTTTCTTATTAGAATCTGAGGACACCACTTGTTGGAAAGATCTTTTCGTAGGACTATTTCTGAAGGAATGTCCACGCCTATCTACTGGATCTATAATTGAATCTGAAGTTCTTTGAGAAAAAGATAAATTGTTGCCCTTTTTTAAATTGGGAAAATTATCAGGATTATATATAAAATCCCCTTTAGGAATATAAGACTTCCTGCAAAGATTGCTTGCTTTGAAAAACGTAATATTCTCAAAAGCCATAAGCTCTTTAATATTTTTTTGCCTAAGATATTCTGGGCATTTCTTAAATGTTGTTTTGTGGCTATCTTTACAATAAAAGCAAAAAGGATCACACAGTAAATCTTCCCCCTCCTGCGCATGAATTTCCCCTGCACAATTAAAACACTTCTCCTTCCCTTTACAATTCTTACGCGTATGACCATACCGAAGACAGCGAAAACATTGCGTGACTGGCGAAATGTATACAGAAATTGGAAACTCAAGATAAAAAAAATTTACTGCCTTGGGTAGTCTTACCCCTTTAAAAGTAAACAACACGGTTCCCGTAGGCTCGTACGTGGTTGTATTATTATTAACTACCTTTCTGTTTAGTCTTTTCACATTTAAGATTTGAATGTCGTCATTAGTTCTACATGAATTTAACAATTCTTCCTCGGATAAATCAACATCCACTTTCCTCGCTATACCCTTTGAGGTAACAAAATTGAATGGAATAAAGATTGAATAACCCTTCTCTAACAGAGATTTATTATTAACAAATGCATTAGCTGCCTTATAAGATAAGAATGTAATTGCAATTCTATTTAACCCTTTGTTATATATTTTGCAAACATCGGTCAGATTTAAATTAAAAATGTCTCTTGCAATCTTAATATTATTAGATTTACCTATGTTAAATCCTACTTTATCAGTTGTTTCCAGGTATACAAAAAATGGACCCTTATCTGTAGGCGAGTAAAGAATGTTGTTTACTTTATCAGATTTTTTTTCTACCTCTAACTGGTTATTAGTCGGAAAAGTGTTCATATGATTTACCGAATTTTCAGTAACTAATAAATTGGGAATATTGGGATTGTGGCCTGAAGGCCTTACTGAAAGAACTAGGGGGGGGCTCCACCCCCCCTGTGTCACTCATTTTATAAAACTAGCTGTTAAAACCCTCTATTAAACAAACTAGCCTAAAAGCAACCGAAAAAGGGCAAAATTAAACTATTAAGAAGCAAATCAAACACAAAAAAGCGAACCCAAATGCTCAACTTACCGAAAACCTCACGACATAACACAATATTAGGGGGATTGTGAACGTGCCCTTTAACTTTTCGCTAAACTCGAGAAACGATGCTGTCCGTACAAGAGTATGAACAGGAATGTTTCTAGATTTTAAAACAAGTTGTATTGTTTCCCATATAACTCCATTATATCTCTCACATTGGCCATTTCCTTGTGGATTATGTGCCGTCGTACGACTAGCTGCTACGCCATGTGAATCTAAAAATGACTTCAATTCTTGAGATAGTCCTCGGTCAGAATGTATATACGAAGGCATTCTAAATATTGCAAAAAGTTGACTTAAGCATTTTATAACAGTGGCTGACGTCATGTCTGAACATGGAAACACAAAGGGAAATCTCGAGTATTCACTACAATGGTCAAAAAATAGTGATTATTTGTAGATGATGGTAATGGTCCTTTAAAATCAATGTTGAAGTTGATTTTGTTAAACTCCCTTGGTTCTTATGAAAACTTGGATTTAATTCTGCACAGATAGGACATGAAGCAGATATTCGTCGAACATCTTCTACAGAATAAGGTAAATTTTTACAGCGTATCCCGTGGTACATCCGAGTAACTCCTGGATGACAGAGGGAATCATGAAGATCATAAAGAGTTTTGTCATTATTCGTTGCAGAGCAAATCCTTGAAAGAGTGTCTGCTACTTTGCTTTCAAATACGGGTCTATATACAATATCATAGTGATAACATGATAGTTCATAATTTTCTCGTTTTTTATTTTACCAGACACTTTACTATCAAACATAAAAGCAACGGACCTCTGATCAATTATAAGTCTGAAATGCTTCCCAATAAGAAAATGTCTCCATTTTCTCAACGCCTTTACAATTGCGTAAGCTTCCTTTTCTACTGATGAATGATTCTGTTCGCTTTTGGAAAGTGTTCTTGAAAAAAATGCTACGGGTTCTCCTAGTTGCGAAAGCTGTGCCCCAATAGCAAATTCTGAAGCATCAATTTCAACTGTAAACATGGCATTGTCATCAATGGCAGTAATAACAGCATTTGCAATGTCGCTTCTTAATATTGTAAAAGCTGCAATAGCATCGTGGGAAAACGGAAATGTTTTACAATGCACAAGTGGCTTAGTTTTTTTTTTTTTTTGAAAATTGCGGTACCCGTTTGGAATAATGTGCACACACTCCTAGAACGCGGCGAAGTGAGTTGATATTATCTGGACATGGAAGTTCTAAAAGTGGTCGTAATCGATCAGGTTCCGGTTTAACAGTATTTTTTGTAATAGTGTATCCAAGGATATTTATAATGTCAGAAGAAAATTTGCATTTTTCTTTGTTTAAAGTTAAATTGTACTTAGCAGAAGCCTCCATAGAAAGCTTAAGATTGAAGTCATGGTGTGCTTGATCCATTCCACAAATTGTGACATCATCCAAGTAGGCGACAGTATCTTTTAGGCCTTCATTCTTTATAATGTTATCGATTGTTCTTTGAGAACATTCCACACCATTTGTAACTCCGAATGGAATTCGTCGAAACTGATAGTCTCCCACCGGCTTTAAAAGCAGTATACATCTTTTCATTTTCATTAATGGATACGTGATGATATGCGCTACGAAGATCAATAATACTGAATATTTCATATTTAGAAACTTGATGAACGATGTCTTCTATTCTAAGAAGAAGATGGTAGTAACCAAAACCTGTGCTCGCCATGGGGATTCACTTAACTCAATTACATTTTCATTCAGTAGTCTTTGGATTTCTTCTTCGATAAACTTTGAATCTGAAGCAATGTATCGACATGATTTAACAGCAATTGGTTTACAATTCGGAGTAAGATTCGAAAATAAAGAATCAGGTTCTATTTTAGCCGTTGCTAAACTGCAAAAAGTCAGAGTAGATCTTGTTCCACCAAAAGCAACTTCTAAACCATTATGTTGAGATAATATATCATGTCCTATGATCATATCAGCACATAGTCCTTCTAACACTAATAACTTCGCATTTTTATAAAAATGCGACAGTAGCTTGATATTTACAATACAATAGCCCAAAACTTGAGTAGTAAGCGTTGTTGAAGCTATGGCTACATTAGCATTAGTAGGGAATATTTTAAACCTTATTTATTTTGCTATTTTACTACATAAATAAATATCAGAACTGCAAGTATCAATTAATGAATGTATTGAAATTCCGTTTACTTCAGCTTTAAGCACCGACTTGGCCAAACGAGAAGCAGCAGAAATAGTTGCAAGTAGAGCAGCAGATGCCTGTTTTGTAGAAATTTTGGATTGACATGTCTTCGAAAAATGTCCTTTTCTTTACAATTGTGACACATGGAATTTCGAGCAGGACAAGTAATTCGTGGATGTCTGCTTTGTCCACAAAAGTAGCATTTTTGAGATACAGCAGTACTCGTTGATGATTCAGAATTATTACCTTGAAAGGTTTGATTTTGATTAGTATTTGATGCTGCGAAAGCGGTAGTATTGCCAAAGTAGGAAGCTTATGATTCTGAGTGATATTGTGCCATTTCAAGAGCCCTATCTTTATCAAAAGCTTCATCCAAAGTAAGAGTGATATTTTCTAAAAGGCGTTGTCTAATATTTGGAGAGACTAAGCCGCTAATAAAGGAATCTCTAATGAAATCAGTTTTATTCTTTTCTGCAGATACTGCTTTAAAATTACAATCCTTACTCATTTGTTTATGTACTTCTCATGGGCGTAGACAGGGAGGGGCCAGGGGGGTCATGGCCCCCCTGGGAATTTAACAGACTCATGACTTTTGTGTAAAAATTGGGCGTGGTTCCCCAAAATTTTCCGCTCCAAGTGCCACTACTGCGGCCTTGTCTACGGCTCGCCCCCCCTGAGAAAAAATCCTGTCTACGCCCATGGTACTTGTAGAAATTAGTCAATGGACTCACCCGGTTGTTGTCTTCTTGTGACAAGAGAATGTCTTGCAAAGATCTTACTTTTCGGCTTATCATACAGGTTTTCTAGAACTCTTATAGCACTCTCATAAGATGTAATGTACACAAAAACCGTAGAACTAATATAGTTTATGAGCAGATTTAGCTTGTCCTTCTCTTCTTTGGGACTAGCAGCTTCCAGAAAATTTTCAAATGAGCGATACCAGTGTTTCCAAAGTTGTGATGCATT
>MU191729.1:0-22885 GCA_016904865.1 Pissodes strobi
AAGCCTACATATATGATTCTACATAGTAGCTTTGCGCGTAACATACGCAGTCGCATGCATCTGTGAGCAGATATTTCATGAACCCCGCAGCACACGCAGGCGAAAACTGTGCTGCTGTTCGCCCGGAATCATATGCTTGCAGACAAGTGGCAATGCTGTGGTCAACTACCTTTCTTAGGCGTAGCCTTTCAAGGGTGTTTTGGTAAAGATTACAGACAGATGGCAATGGAACTAGTAGATAGGTTTGTAGGAAATAAAAAGATGAGGGAGGGTGAATATGGGGAAAACAGACAGAAAATCCCTATGTCACGGTTGACTAGGTTGTACACTCACAGCTATACTCGTTTGTCGTCGTTTGATTTCTGTGCTCCTGCTGCCTGGCGTTTTACAGATATGCAGCAGGGGCGGTTGAGAGTGAAAAGGGAAATTTAAAAGGTTAGGGATGGGGTTAATTACGGGGGTCTGGGTTCTAGGAAAAAGATGGTAGTTCTCCGATGTATGGGCCCGTGTTTGGCTCTAAACTCTGGGTCAAATCTAGCGTCTGCGATGTCAATTGTCTTCGGCGAGCCGCGAATTCCAGAACTGTAAAACTTGCACGCGAGCTTATCCACGTATTCTTCTACGTACTCAATACGCGCCCATGCTTGCAAGTCGGCAGTCCTGGCATAGCGACCCGCCGAAAACGCTGCCCTTAGGTGACGATTTTGCAAGACTTGCAGTTTATTTATTTGAGTGTTAGAGACAGAGCACCAAACCGGTGCACCATACATCAGGAAGGGCCTGGTTATTGCCCTGTACAAGATGATTTTGTTTCCAGGGGGTAGGAAGGAACCATGTCTTATAAGAGGTTTCAGCTTTTCCCACACGATAAGATTTTTAGTTCGTATGTATGCGATGTGGTCATTAAACGTCAGCCTCTTATCAAACATGATCCCGAGGTATTTGGCTTTGGGTTTGGGAAGGATAGGGGTGTCATTTATGAGGATGGGGTGCATGTCAATGTTAGTGTATTTTCGAGTAAAAAGCACAAGCTCAGTTTTTAATGCATTTAGACGGATTTTCCAATTTGTATAAAATGATGTAACATGTGCCATATGAGCACTGACGTTGTCAGCCGCCTCTTGTGCGCTAGGGGCTTTGGAATATAGGGCCGTGTCGTCAGCATAAAATGCCAGGGATGTGTTAGGATGGGAGGGAAGATCTGCTATGTAATAGCTGCGGAGATAGCACTGTTCCCTCTGGGACGCCAGCTCTGATCGGCCTAAGGGGTGAATTTGCGCTGTTTATGCGCACCGAAAAGGAGCGCCCGGCCAGGTATGATGCAACTAACGCTGCCAAATGCAGCGGGAATTCGTGCGTGATGAAAAGTTTATATAAAAGGCCGTTGTGCCATACCCGGTCGAACGCGCGCTCTATATCCAGGAGTAACAAGGCAGTGCAATGCCCGTTATTGAACCCCTTGTAAATGTCGGACGCTATTTTCGAAGCGAGCATATTTGTGCTATGCCCGTTGCGAAAGCCGAACTGTTCCTCCGGAAGAACACAGAGGTTCAGGGCGGCCATATTAATCCTGGATAGTACGAGCTTCTCGGTAAGCTTGCTCATCGTATTGAGCAGCGAAATTGGCCTGTAACAGGTGGTGAGTTTTGCGTCCTTCCCGGGCTTGGGGAACAGCACTATTCGCGCGATCTTCCATGAGTTAGGAAAGTGTTGCAGGCGCAGAATAGCGTTTACAATATGCATTAAATGTATCAGGGTTTTCTTGGGGAGGTTTTTGAGGAGAAGGTTCGGGATTGTATCAGGTCCCGGAGCCTTATTCTTTGGCAGGTGTCTAAGTACATCGCGTATCTCGGCTGGGGTGACAAGAAGTTTCCGGGCCACAGGAGGCGGGATTGGATAAGGGTGGTTTAAGAACGGCGTTATCCGTTCCGTGATCTGGGCGTGCAATGGTACGGTGTCAGGTATCTCTCCGTGTATTCCCTCGAGAAAGTCCGCAAAGGCCTCAACCTTTGCCTGATCACTCAGTATATCCTTGCCCTGATGGTGAATCGCGGGGATCTCAGTCGGACCCCTGCGAACTTGCCTCGAGAGCTTCCACAGAGAACCATCCCCCGTGCCGAGCCCATTCACGAAACTCATCCAAGTCGCGTCTCTGTGCGCCCGGATATCCCTCTTAATCTTATCGCCTACTGCTCTGTTCATTTGCCACCTACGCCGAATTCGGTTTCGGGAGCTAATTAAGGATAGGATTTCATCAGGAAGAGTTTCCGTAAACGGTCTCCTCCTGATTTTTGGACATAGTTCGTCTCTGACGCGCTGGATGTTCCTGGTAATTGAGTTCACTTCGTTCTCCAGGTCTTGGACGGAATCAATTTGTCTCGGAATGACTGTGGCGGCATTTAATCTTTCTCGAAACACCCTCCAATCTAAAGTTTTGTATGAAATGGTTTCCATTTCAGAGGCTACCGGCCGCCTAACTCGCGATAGGCTCAATTTGATTGGAAGGTGATCCGAGTTGAGATCGTCCATGACTTTTGGCGCCGAGACGCCTGCCATTCCTCGAGCAAATGCCACGTCCAAGTATGAAGGTACTCGGCGTCCTCTATAATGTGTGGGGTCACGAGTTCTAAGGTATTGGATTTCCAGATTGCCTTCAATCAAGGTGCGGACGACCCGGCCTTTCTGGTTAGAGTAACCGTCGCCGAACACGACGTGTTTAGCGTTAAAGTCGCCAATCAGTATAGAGCGGGTACCCGGTTGTAAGAATTCGACCAAGTCGTCTTGTGAGATACGCAGGTCAGGGGGCGCGTACCCGCCGCTGATACAAAAGCCACCGTCGAGCTCGACGCTAACGTGTTCAATGACCGACCTTATTCGGGTCCGTCTTTTATATCTCAGTGACTTATGTACCAGGCAGACCACGCCTCCCCCGTTTCCTGCTGGCCTATCAAAGCGCTCGATAGAATAATTTCGCACTTTGATTTTGAAATCTCGAGGGATGCGAGATTCGAGCAAGAAAACAATCTGAAATTGGGACGTATACATGAAATGCTTAAATTCGCCAAGTTTATTACGAATACCATTGCAATTCCAGGATACAATATTAAACAGAGACATTGGGACGCCATTTATATATCATATTTGAAGATCTCTACAGAGAAGAATTGAATGGTTCCCTGTAGGATCTTCGCTTTGTCATTGTTGCATGCCTCAAGCATGCAACTAAACTCATCTAGAGCAAAAAATAATTCTGAGACATTCACAAGTGAGTTTATTTTGGCTACGCCATTCGAAAGATTAGTGATCATAATGTTTGCATTGCCACTTACCCCGCTTTCTGCAGTTTTAAGATGCGCGGTTTGCGTGGGTTGCGGGGTTCTCAGAGTATTTGGGAAATTTCTTTCGTACTGTGTTCTAGGGTTCTCTTCTTCCTGTTGTCTTTGCGCTCCTTGGGGGCGTTGTTCCTGGGGTTGCTGTCGTCCATCTCTTCCTTTTGTACCCCGGCCTTGTCCGCTGGGTTGACCGCGCCCCTGCCAGGCCGGCGTGGCGGGCGCGGGTGCTGGAACGTACTTTTTAGGTGGTTGCTTACTGCTATTTAGCTGTTCCAATTTATATTTGTAAACAGGGCATTCGAGATCGATTGCCCTGTGTGGCACTCCGCAGTTAGCGCATCGGACCTCGTTGTTGTTGCAGGAGGTGATTTCGTGGCCCTGGGCACACTTACTACACCTGAAGTCTTTTTTACAGTACGTCATAGAGTGCCCGTGACCCTGGCACCTCCTGCATTGCATGATGGGCCTTGTATTGCGTCTATGTTCCCATGATATACGTATATTCATGATATACCTTATGTCTTGTTGAATCTTTTTGAGCGTTACTGTGGCCTCAGTGACTACTAGGTACAGCGGGTCCTTGGTCTTTTTCATCTCAAAGACGTTCTTTATGTTATACTTGTACTCATCAGTTAGGTAACGCTTGATTTCGTTAACCGGGATGTCGCCGTCTAGCCCTCTTAGCAGGAAGGCCCTAGTCTTCTGATTTTTCTCAGCGTAACTGTGATATTTCACGTTCTCGCTGTCCATCACTCTCTTAAAGACGGCCCAGTCCTTTTCGTCTTCAGAATAAAATATAGTGCTATTGCGCGCGTACTTAATCGTGAATTTGCTTATTTGCATTTGCCGCATATCCTTTAGAAGGTCGGCGTGCGCTTTTAGCTTCCCTTGCATGACTACAGGGGGTGGTGGGCCTACTTTTTCCTTTAGTGCCGTTTGGGCTTTCTTTTTAATGCGGGCGCTGGTCCTGCTTGGCATCTTTCTGTTTTTATCGCTTGCGTTCGATGTAGATGCATTGCTATTCGTTTCGTCTTCCAGGTCCGATTATCCAGGGGGATGCTGGGGGGTCCGTCCATATCGAGTTTCACCTCCCTCACATTTTGTTTGAAGGGGACCTTAAGTCATTCTTGTCGGTCGGCGCTACCAGGAGCGCAGAAGTGCGTTGTTCCACGGTTTTGACCTTGTCGGTCGATGCAGAGGTCACAGGTGGAGAGTTTTTGCGTGCGTCTTTTTCATTAACAGGCAAAAAGTCTATATCCATGTCGGAGCTGTCGTCAAGGGTCTTTTGTCTTTTCTGTTGTGCATTCCTGCCGGTATCTATTTTGGCTTTTACCGTATCTTTCCTCTTTGACGAGTAAGTCCTCAAGTCATGGGACTTCTTGAGGTGGTCTATTCCCTTGTTGAGGTGAGGGACTATACTGTCCGTATTCAGGTTAGAAATAGATTTCAGTGAGGGGCTATTTCGGCGCAGATTTTACAGTCTTCGCTGTGATTTATCAGGCGTTTGTAAATGTAGCCGCATCGGGCTACTAACTGTTCGCTAGGGGTGGTCGACCTAAGATCCTCCGAACGGAGGGATGAGGAATCATCCTCTCTGTCGGTCATGATGAGGGATGTAGCCGGGGTTACGTCCCCGGCGCCGGCGACTAGAAAAATGTTAGCACTAGGCTTATAATAGTCTTTACTAGGTATCACTTGAGTACAAGCAAGAAAGCAGTGAAACACACGGTAAACGGTTTAAACGCGTGCGGGCTCAATTAACCTGGAGACCCCGCTAAATCCAGTCCGTATAGCTTGACGATCACTATACGAATCCCCTTACCTGAACTACTGAACCGATCTAAGTGATCCCGGTCCATTTTCGATTCACTTACAGGTGAGCTGGATCCCTTTTTAGGTAGTGGGGGCAAAGTGATATTTTTACAATCGAACACGAATCAGTTCAATAAAGTTCAGTTAGATCGTTGTTTGAGTACTCCTTTATTCAAACAACGGTTAGATCGATCTGAATCGATCCAAAGAGGTGAAATACGGCTAAGAAAAGTTCTTGCAACTATCTTAAACTCGGATTGACATTTGATATTCAATGATGCCAGGTCTGGTGAAATTTCACCAGTGCTGGTGATTTTATGAATAATCGCGAGATGCATTTTAAGATCTTCATACGACACTATGCTATATTAGTCACTTCTAATTAGTGGATTAATGTCACTTTCACTTTATTCTCTACGGTTAAGTCAGTTTATTCCAGCAGGTCTAGTAGTTTGGGTTAGTTTGGGTTACACAGAATCTGTTTTTGCATTACGAACGGTCCACTTTCAGTTCCCGTCGGGGGCAAGACAAGTTTTCTTCAGTTTTTTCAGGTTTTTTTTCTTTCTCGTTTGCTTGATAGCTTTGCTACAAGGCAATTGCCAGCACCGCCCTTCGTCCGGCGCTTAGGGAGAGGTAGAGCTACCCTTCTACATCCGTTGCACGTTATTCCGGTTTGAAGGGTCTTATTCGGTGGGAACCTCCAGTAAGACGGGCCTGTGCCCCTGGTGATTCCCGACTTGTACGCAAATATAAGCTAATGAATTGCACAGGATATACCCCCGACCGCCCACAGACCACGCTATCGCGAACGAAAATAATCCTGGAGTCCTAGTAGGAATCACCCTCCAATACGCGACCCACTCCTTACACTGTCCAGCCGGCACGATTTTTCGGACTCCCCTCGCAGGATTGAAACACGTTTTCTAAGCAAAATGGCTTCCACTACCCGTGCCGAATTCTGTAATCGGTTTCCAACGTGCTCATTCTACGACGGCAGGACCGGAAGTTTTTTTTTTCAGGTTTCGTTTGCTTCTTTTTGTAAATTTGGGTTAGTTTCAGATATATTGCAAGACTATTATAGCGTGTTCCGGCCAATACCTAAGCCAAAACCGTGAGATAGATGTATATAAACTCCACATAAGTCTATCTCGCCTCATGAAGTGCCGAAATGCGCAGAAGCACCAAGTTCAGATTCATTGGTCGCTGCCATTGAAGCACCTCGATCCGTTTCAATTCAACCAATAGCAAAACTCTATAACGAGATTGCGCAGGACGCTCGAAAATCAGTTGCAATAGACTTATGGGAGATTGGTTATTTCCGTCTCTCTGTTTCGGCTTAACAATCCTTTCATTGCCTTATGAGATACTCGCTATATATTCTTGTAATATATTTGGTTTCAGTTAGTTTTGTCCAAGCCAAGCAAGCTGAGGGCAAGGCGTGAATAGTGTCTCGCGAGAGCTTTACCGTGTCTGCCGTCAAGGTCGAATGTTACAAATGCATACTAGCGCCATCTAGTGTAGGTGGCGTTGACTCGAGTGATTCATTCGCGCTATGTTTTCGTGATGCAATCAATTTGCAGCATGAGCCGTCGTGGTCTAGAGGTTTAGATGATTAGGTCTTAATTCTGTGGCTATCGGCGGCGTCTCGGGTTCAAACCACATGGCTTTTTTTAAACAGTTTTTTTCTTGATTTTGGGTATGTCTTGGGTTACATTTGGGTTAGCACCCGGTTAGTTTCCTTTTCTTGAGCCCCCGTAGCGAGCGGAGGGCCATGCGAAAAGTGAAATATTACTTATTGAAATATATATACAGCAGCTTGCATATGTTTCCACGAATACATTCACGAAGAATCCCATTTATTTGAATGAATTTGATGTCTGTATCCGCATTTGTAACATTCGACCTTGACGGCAGCCACAGTAAAGCTCTCGCGAGACGCTCGTTGCGTGAAGAGGTAACAATACTCTTAAGTGACATTAACCCACCAATCAGAAGTGGCCAATATAACATAGTGCCGTAGAACTGTAAAGGATCGTATTATTTAGCTAAGCAGTAAAAATCAGGAGTGGATACTCGTTACACATTTTATGAATTGACAACTCTTGCGCATGCGCGTCACAGAACACTGCCGCGAAAATATTTTGCCAGTAATTGCCAGTATTTATGATTTGCATAGTTTGACAATGTCATTTTCGTTCCTGCGTGCGCGCCATGTCTTCGCAATGCAACCAATCGTTTGTATGCCTCCTGATTCACTAGTGGCCAGTCCAAAAGCGTTCCTGAAACGATTTTGTTATGTATTCAAGGAAACACATGCAAGCTGCTGTATATTTCGTAAAAAGTGCATCGAAAGTACGGGCACGTATTACAATAAGTAATATTTCACTTTTCGCATGGCCCTCCGTTCGCTACCGCTCGCTACGGGGGCTCAAGAAAAGGAAACTAACCAGGGGCTAACCCAAACGTAACCCCAGACATACCCAAAATCAAGAAAAAAACTGTTTAGAAACAACCGTAAAAAAAATAGAAAAAAGCAACGGGGTTTGAACCCGAGCCGCCGACAGCCGTCGATAGCCACAGAATTGAGACCCAACCATTTAAACCACTAGACAACGACGACTCATGCTGCAAATTAATTGTATCGCGAAGACATAGCGCGAATACAATGCATTTTAAGATCCTTTACAGGCGGCCTCTCCTATTGGTCGATCCGCAAGGCCCTTCGCTCGCTTCGCTCGCTACGGGGGCTCAAGAAAAGGAAACTAACCAGGTGCTAACCCAAACCTTTGTTTTTCTTATAAAGACAATGCCCAAACTAACCCAAGACATATCCAAAATCAAGAAAGAAAGCTGTTTAGAAACATAATCTTAAAAAATAAATAAAAAATAGCAACGGGGTTTGAACCCGTATTTTCCAGGTGAGACCCAACGATCTAAACCAATACCTCCTACAACTAGGCCAACTAGCTGATATTGAAATTAGCAGTGACGTCATGAAAAGTGGTCCATACTTTTTTCATAAGAAAAGCATTAAGAGGAGCCAAGAGGTGCCCAGTAAAAGTATTGTTTATTTTATCGCGCCTACTTCCGTATTTAACGTTGATTGCCACGCTGGGCGACTGGAATGTCAATTCCCATCTGGACGTCATGTATCCGTTGCTGCCAGATTGGGCGCTTTATCACAATTTGAGCTACTTGCTATTTGCCACAAATTATTTTTCAAATCAACGTAAAATATTCGTCTTGGATACCAAGATTACAATTAACAATATATTAGATACTTAATGTAAAAGTTTACTTTGGTATATTATAGTATAGTTATATTAAATATAAATAAATATAAAGTGGTAGAAATCGTCGAGGAAAAACATGAACTACTATTATAAATAAATATTTAAAATCCGAAAAGTAAATATATAAAAACCGAAAAGTGAAGCAATAACGGAATCAAAACCTTTAAGAAAATAAACGTTGCTAACCAATAACCTAATTATTTTGTATAAATATTTAGTTCCATTTGAAAACATAATTTCAAATGTCATTCAACAAATGCTGTAAAAATTAAAGTCCAACTAAATATACGTTAATAGTTTACATCCCAAATAATGTATGAAACTAACTCTAAATCTGGCAACACTGCCTCGGTGCTTTCTGTCAGTTGGCGGAATGGCGTACTTTCGACCGGCTTCTTAATTATTGTCCTGTTCGATTTTGATTGTTTTTCTGTTAATTTCTTTACACTTTCGTGTGTGTAAATTTATGTGAACAATGCTGTGCGGTGGAAACTCGCCGAGAAGATCTAAAGTTCATGTTTTTAGTTTTCCAAAATGTTTGGAGTTGACCTGTTGCGTTCGTGTAATAAGAGTTTATTTTGTGGTTGTTCAATGTGGTCAGCAAGTTTATAAAATTTGTTCCTGTTAGCTAATTTTGGAGTAAGTAATATTTAGTGTAATCATGCCTCATAAAGGCTGTAATGCAATGTTTGCTATATGCCCTCAGTGGTCAAAAAACTTCATGAACTAAAACGAGACAAAATATTAAAACATGGATATTCCCGTAGTTTAAAGGCCCTTTTTCCATCAGATTCTTGCAATTTCATTAATTCCTTAAGTCGTGGGGCTCTTTTATATCCTCGTGAACGTAGTTTCAATAGCCTATATTATGTTTAAAAAACTGATTAATGAGTTCGAAGACACATTTTTAGATATTTACAATAAACAGTCTTTTCTTTGTGAGCTGTTGTTAAACTATCTAAATCAAAACAGCCTTTTGACTCATTTTGAAAATTGTAAAAATCACCTAAAAATTGATGTTTCAAAAATTTTTCTTTGCAGCATTTCAAATACACTTCTTTCTTAATAATAATTATTGTTCTAAACATAATCATAATATTTTGGGTAAAAGGAAAAAAGGAAACTGGAGACTTTTAATAAATAAATATTAGACCCCAATAATATACCGAGTAATATACCAAATCTAACATAAAAAAGTAATAATTTGAAACCTGTATAAATCTTTCATGTTTTATCATAAATATTTGAAGATTGCAAGGTTCTTTGGATGGAGAAAACCGAGGAGAAAACGCACTACCAAATTTGACATTACTATTACCCAAGCTATTACCTATTATGACACTTTTATACCTATAGTGATATTTTACCGTGGTATCTAGTTTCAGTTTATCAAAATAGGTAGATTCTATTTTGATAAACTGGATATTCAGGTTTTTGCTTTGAAATTTCGTTTTCCTTTAACAAAAATTGAATGAGGCACGTCTAAAGGCTGTTCATGACTTGCAGCCTTGTTTTAGCCGGAAGCTCTTAAATATTATTTATGTAGGTATGCAGAAAAAGGTAAGTAAACTGCAATTTCATATTTGATTTAAAAAAAATGAGTAATACACATTATCAGTCATGATAGTCGTGCTTAAATTAATATCAGCTTGTAGGAGGTATTGTATTAGGTAGTGAAGGGACTATTCGAATACAAATAATCGAAGTATTCGATTCTGGGTGCATTCGAATGCATTCGATTCTCAACGAAGAATTCGAATACCAGAAATATTCGAGTGCGCTAACAATGAATTAATCGTCCCTCGAATGCTGGTTGAATCGAAATGAAATATGAATCGGCACAGTTCGCGTGAAATGCGATTATAATATAACTTGTTTGATTATGCTGTCTGCTCTCTAAGCAACAAATAATAGCGGGCTTTGTTTTGTATTATGGTGAACAATAATCGAAAACGCTGTACTATAAAAAGTATTAAATAGAGTAGTTTAGTTACTGTGGTAGTTTTTTAGTTGTTGAATATTTTTCTTCTGTAGTAAACATATTATTTATTTTAAATGCGGTAGTCGGCAGATATGACATACATATTTTTGCAATATGCAGGAGATAAGGAGTTTTGAAAATTCAAATTTAAATTATTAAAAAGTGATGATTTTAGTAAATCTTTAATAAACTTTTACATAATATCTAAACAAAACAACTTTTAACAAATATTTTATTTTTTAATCGTGAATGCTTTCGCTAATCTTAGTAAAAGATTTTGCTCTTATGCTTAAATGTATCAAGAATGAAGACTTCAAGATCAAACAATCCAGAATTAGACAATTTGTAAATTTGAAATCGAGAACGAGACTTCGAAGTCAGTCGAAATCTCGAGAGGTTGAATCGTTAATTGAAACATTTGGGATATCGCGACTAATCCAAATAATTCGATTCTTTGTATTCGAATAATTATTCGATTCTTAAAGTATTCGAATTCAAGATATTCGATTCTAAAAATCATCCGATTTTCCCTTCACTAGTATTAGGCCAATTACGTTTCAAACTACATATATAAAAAGATAAATTTACAAAACACAAGTTTTTGTTATATTTTTTCGAGATTTTTGCATCTAAAATGTCTACTTAACTGTGAAATTTTAAAAGAAATTGCACATTTCAATATACGCCTGTAAATAAGTTAAGACCAGTTCTGATGACGTCACGCGTAAGCCGTCTGGCCTTGTTGTAGGAGGTATTGTCTAAACCTCTACACCACGAGAGCTCTTGCGAGAAATCGATTGCAACGCGAATACAAACGCTCGAGTCAACGCCTCAAACACTAGATGGCGCTGGAGTCGTAAGAGAGAGGGAGGCGTCGCACGACAAGCGTCTCTAGACCCGATATAATTTTCGATACCGACTCTAGCGTCATCTAGTGCAGATGGCGTTGACTCAAGCGATTCCATTCGCGCTATGTCATCGTGATGCAATCGATTTGTATATAAGGCGTGGTGGTCCAGAGGACTAGATGGTTAGGTCTGAACTCGGCAGCGGCATTTATCGGCGTTGGCGGCTCGGGTTCAAACCCCGTTGTTTTCTTTTTATTTTTTTTAAGGTTAAGTTTCTAAACAGTTTTTTTTTCTTGATTTTGGGTATGTCTTGGGTTAGCACCAGGTTAGTTTCCTTTTCTTGAGCCCCCGTAGCGAGCGCAGCGAGCGGAGGGCAATGCGTAAAGTGATATTACTTATTGTAATACGTGCCCGTACTTTGGATGCACTTTTTCCAAAATATGTTGCTTTATTTAACTAAAAACCAGGATATATTCAATAAAAGTCGTATTATAGTCGATATACAGTAGCTTGCATGTGTTTCCGCGAATACATTCACAAAGAATCCCCCTTCTTTGTGAATATATTCCACGCAAGGCCAGCCTATGTAGTATAGGTGGCCTTTGGTATCGAAAATTTGGTCGGGTCGCTAGACTCTTGTGTCGCACGCAGTATTTCGTCATTGGGAACGATTTTAGACCGGCGCGACCTAGCCGCTAATTCCAATTCCTGATTCCTGATCGTTTTTTTTTAGGTTATATTTCTAAACTGTTTTTTTTGTCAAATTAATTACAAAGAAAACTCAAGATTTTTACACTTCTTGGCCAAGGCCAAGTTGGCTCTATATTGTCACTACCAAATAAAGGGAACTGATACTTTGGTAACAATAAGATATAATAGCATTAATAGCCCCCTCATCACCTAACCATTGTCTTTCTGTATATAAACAATGACCTAACAAATCTAATATGTCTAGCAATATGCCAAATAACACGGGTAAGCTTATACCAGAGTCAATAATTTTTCTGGAAAAGTTATCAAATACAGTTAAAGAGAAGAATTGTTCGAAGTTTGATCAGTTGGATGGATCTTCGATTAAAGAAGAAAATGATGAGTATCTTATTGAGTAAGTACACCAATTGTTTTTTTTTTTGTGGTCATTTCATGCTGTGTATGTCGATGAATAATCCTTAGTAAAGTAATGTATGTGAAGGTGAAGCTAGCTCCTTGGGAGCTAACTCCTAAAACTTAGCAACGAACCTAAAGTAAATTTGGAACGCACCTAAGTTGAAGGGGCAGTAAGAAGCTGGCTCCTAAACAATTATACAATCAGTTAGTTTCGGTGAGTATTCACTTTTAACTTCAAATAAGGCATCATAAAACAAAAATATAAATTGTAATAATCTCACTTTGTAACAATTATATCCGTAATGTATGAGAAGAACTTTATATCTCGGTTACATCACAGCCAATTCAATTTGAATTTTTAACATAAATAAAGCGTGAATAGGCAAGCTGAAAATCAATATCAAAATGTTCTGAAAAATGCAATGCTGCTTACACTGATAAGAAGATATTTTTTATATGGAAAGCCCTGATATCTCTCATATAACAATAATAATTTCTTCCAGTGTAAGTGGCGTTTGTGTGGTATTGATTTTCAGCGGTCTTTCAAAGCTTTATATTAATGTTAAAAGTACAAATCGAATTGTTTTGGATTTAATTGAGATATAATGTACTTCCCGACAACTAAGCATCTTTCATTGCAATATAAGGTCACTAAGGAACAAAGCCATGAATCTGAAGCCTTTCTACAAGATAAAGACTTCAGTATAGTAGCCATCACAGACCACTGGCTCATTGAGGAAGAAGTAGACTGTCTTTTTCTAAATAATTATGTTGTTGGTAGTTACACTTCCAGCAAAAAAGTATAGGGACACTTTATTCCTTGTTTAGAAATAAATTTGAAACCAAACCAATATTAACAATAAATAATCAAAATGCATAGAACTTTCTTGCATATTAATTAAATCTTATAATTTTTATGTCTTAGCAGCTTACAGGTCACCATCAGGTTGTTTTGAGTTTTTCCTGGAGACACTGGAGGCTGTTCTGCAAAATATTGATGGGGGTGGAAGCATTGTGGTGGCAGGTGATTTCAGTGTTCGTTTCAATACCTATGATCAGGATGCTTCAATACTATGTGACTTCCTGGAGAGCTATGGTTAACAAGCCTACACGAGAGAATGCTTGCATCGATAATATCTTTGTAAATTTTTTTGACAAATCCACCCCTGTAGTATTAGAAACTAGCCTCTCAGATCACGGTGGTCAGAAAAATGCAAAAATTAGAACAAAAAATCAGCTTATATTGAGTCTTTTACAGAAAAAAATATACAAATTCCAGCACAACAGCATTCATAAAGTGGAATGGTTTAATGAGGGTTTGTGTCAAATGAGAGATAGATTACATTTTATAAAGGAATTTGCTAAAAAATATGACTCCTGACAACAATAATGAACACAAATTATTTAGAAGGCAATATCGTAACGCAATAAAAAATGCAAAATTACAAGCAGAAAAAGCAAAGCAAAAGCAAAAAAATCCTGTAAAAAGTATGTGGAATCTATTTAACATGAACATGGGAAAGTTTAGACCAAAAGTAAAGTGCCAGATATAGATTCGAATATATTTAATGCTAACTTGGTACAATTGCTGCACAAATAACACGAAATATGATCCACAGATATTGATTTTTGTCCAATTATGGAAACAGAGGTTAAAGAAACAATTTATATGCTTAAAAATGAAAATACTACAAACATTTATGGTATCTCTGTTAAAATACTAAAATCAATTGCAAATTTTATATCAGGCCCCTTAAAAAATGATAAGTCAGTCCTTTTGTGATTGTACCTTTCCCTATGCTTAAAAAAAACGTCATATCGCCTATATATAAAAAAGGAAAGGAAACAGAAATGCCAGATTAGAGACCAATATCACTCCTCCCAATAATTTCAAAATTCCGGCAGCGTACATTTATGAGTGCCTAGTCTATATTATGGAAAGTGGGCTGAGCCATGGAACGCTCGTCTACATGACTATTCGACTCGTCACGGGAATGACATTAGAGCAGCCTCCTGTCTTCTAAAAAAGAGTCAGTCTAGTCCTGAATTTATTGATGTCAGGTTTTTTAACAAACTTCCTCATAATATCAGAGGACTTCAACTGATTATTTTTAAAAAAGCATAAAAAAATTCTTTATTCAGAATCTAAATTTTTCCTGTGTAACATCAAACTACTTAATGTGTAAAACGTATTTTTTAACTGTGCCTTGTTGAATACTTTTATCATTCTGATTCTTTTAACATGTGTAAACTTTGTCTTACTGACCTATAGGATTTTTGGTAAAAAAATTCCATCTGTGTAAGTCTCAAAATTTTAATTTATACTTTAATAATTATATGTTAGCATAAAATAATCTATTGTAGTATAACGTACCCGGGCCGATTCAACATAGTTGAATGAGATAAGTTGTGCTTTGTCTTTATTTCGCCAATCATCGTCAAAATAGATTAAAAAGAAAATCAATACCTACGTTTTGTTATTATTATATCTTACACAATTTTTAATTATTCGGATTGCGCTTCGACTAAACACAATTAGGGAAATTTGAGGGAAAGGTGCATCATGTAAATCAAACCACAGATTCGTAATACGCCTAATTTATTAAAGTAAAACGTGCCGGACTCAGCCTGTAAGTCACGAGGGGAAAGAGTACGGCAGAGAAACCCTCGATCTAAATTCCTAAACCGAATTATGCTGTATAATCTTTATTAGTATAACAATTAATTAAATTACTGTCTCACGCACCACAATTTGTCGTTCCACACTTGTGACAATACTACAATACATTCAAAACTGAAGAGTTTAGTATTAGTTAGCCAGACGTCGCCAGCAGGTACTGAGGTCCCATACGGGAGGCTACTCAGCTATAGTTGCAAATTGAGCCAATATATCTAGTAAGACCTGCAGGCCGATTAATATATATTTCCTTCGTCATCGCTTAGCGATTGATTATATCATGTACTTAAACACTTTTGTGATTGAATAGTATTTCTCTTGTAGGCTGTAAGATTATAGGATACGGAAGAACGATTCAAATAGCTTATACCTTTACTGTTGCTTATTACCAATAGTCATTTCGATATAGTATATTTCAATTCCGAATATATGGTTTTATTCTGTGTAAATGTGCACAGGCTACAGATCTTTTATCATTTCGGATGCTTCTAAGCAATTGGCATCAAGTCAAAATTACAAATTAATGTTAATTTAAATTTTACATAGGTTTCATACAAAAGCAAATCATTAAAAATATAACATTTGTTAAAAGAACGACTTAGGGTGCTTTGCTCGCAAGCTCACGATTTATAGCTAGGATATTCGCTCAGTCAGGGGAGGAAAATGTTAGTGGATTCATCAAGTCCCTTACTTACATTACAATCACAGTCATACTTAAACTAAAATTCCAGCACGAACAGACAGTAAACAATACACAGTGTTATTCACAGCATAAAACGATTTCATTAAATATATATACTTGTTATACCATCAAATATAAATTATCCATGAGAACAAATGAAATATTTGTGCAAATTATGTTTATAACAATATCAAAATATATATACAGGTTAATACCATTAAATGTGAATTATTATCAATGAGAATAAAATAAATATACTTGTGCAAATTATGTTAATAGCAATTTCAAAATATATACATATGTTATGCCATCAAACAGGTATGAATTATCCATGAAAATAGGAGAAATATTTATGCAAATTATGTTAATAACAATATCAAAATATATACATATGTTATGCCATCAAATATGAAGTATCCATGAAAATAGAAGAAATATTTATGCACATTATGTTAATAACAATATCAAAATATATACACACGTTATACCATCAAATATAAATTATAAGTGAGTATAAAATATATAATGGTCCAAATTAGGTTAATAACAATATTATAAGTTTCATTTTACCGACTTGTAATGACATAATATTGCAACACAGAAGCAAAACAATTCACCAAAATAAACTGTACAGGGTGGCTCGAATTCGTGTCTATGTCTGGGGAACTCGAAAACCGTAAAAGATACAGTGTCGGTCTAATTAAGGCAAAATTGCGCATTTAAGTGCCTAACAATATGCCGTTTAGAAAGTTTTAAAATTCCGAGTATTTACGGAGATATCCGGAAAAAACCGAAATTTTGAAAAATCGTTTTATTTTTTTCCTGGGTTTACTTAAAAGCGGATTTCAAATCTAATTGCACTTTTGCATTGCCACTTTTTCCGCTCTATCCAATGATGATATCGAGTTTGAAATCCGACGTTTCATCTTCAAGGGATCATCATCAACTTTCTTTTTTTAAATACGAACTTTAATTTTATTTATCGTTTTTCAGATGGTATTGGCGTTATGAATATGAGTATGTGTTTTTATTTTTTTTATTTTTTATTTTCTAATTTTTATTATTTTTTTATTATTTTTATTTTATATATTTTGCTTTGGCATGGTTTTACATAATTTAATGTAGGTACTTTTGAAATGTTCGTATTCTATAAAAATATTCTATTTGTTTTTTGCATTAAGTGGAAGATTGGAGCCCGTATTAAAACTTAAAAATAGTAAAATTATTTTTTTCTTCAAACGTCAGTAAATCCGTCATTACTCGACTGTGTAGGCGGCCGTGAAATTTAATTTTCTCCCCCGGAGCTTTACTTTTCACTTTTCCGCCGGCGGAGTGAAAAGTGTTATCATAGCAACATCAATACAAACAAACAACAAAACAAGCGTCAACAACTCAAGATTTATTGAACTAAAATTTGTATTTATCACTCAATTTGTGCACTGCATTTCTAAAAATCACTAATTTAGGAACAAATTGGTTTTTATTTAATCGAACTTACTCAATAACTGCTTATCGATACGGAATTAAAAGGCAATCGGACACGCAATTTTTTTAAAATAATTATTGTTGACAGTGTCCACTGACAGCTTTATGTTACATTACTATAGAAACAACCTATGCCTATTCACCGACACCGGTCTAAGCCGCCTTGCGAAGCCACCTATCTTTAATAATAATTATTATTACATGTTTTTATTATTAGATGTTTTTGCATTAATTTGTCGACATTTGAAGAAAAAACAGCATATTTTATTTGGAGGAAAAGTTACTTTTCATGGCTTGCTCTCTATTACCAGCCTCACTCCGTTCGGCTGTTAAACACGAGCGCGCCATGAAAAGTATCACTTTTCCTCCATATAAAATAATATACTATTTACGAGAATATGGCCATGAACTATTACTCAAACAAGTGGCTTAGTGTATTTTATTTATAAGCAAAATTCCAATAGGTGTTTTTCCATCAAAGTTCCTCTAGTATCACGTAGTATGATTATAAATTGTTAATGTTCTCTATTAAATAAATTTTTTAATTGGCTAATAGTTGGGAATATTTTATCTTTGCAGTAAGCAACTTGTTTGAGTAATAGTTCATGGCCATATTCTCGTAAGAAATAATTTTACTATTCTTTATTTTTAATACGCTCCAATTTTCCACTTAATACAAAAAACAAAATAAAATATTTTTATAGAATATAAAGTACCTACCTTAAATTATTTAAAATTACGCCAAAGCAAAATATATAATTAAAAAAATAAAAATAATAATTACAAAAAAATTAAAAAAAAAATAAAAAAAGAAAATAAAAAAAATGCATAGTCATAATAATAACGCCAATACCATCTGAAAAACGATAAAAAAAATTAAAGTTCGTATTTAAAAAAAGAAAGTTGATGATGATCCCTTGAAGATGAAACGTCGGATTTCAAACAGGATACCATCATTAGATAGAGCGGAAAAAGTGGCAATGCAAAAGTGCAATTCAATTTAAAATCCGTTTTTAAATAAGTCCAGGAAAAAAATAAAACGAATTTTCAAAATTTCGGTTTTTCCGGATATCTCCGGAAATACTCGGAATTTTAAAACTTTCTAAACGGCATACTGCTAGGCACCTAAATGCGCAATTTTGCCAAAATTTGACCGACACTGTATCTCTTACGGTTTTCGAGTTCCTCATACATAGACACGAATTCGAGCCACCCTGTACACTCCGCTGACGTCTGACTCTCTATTTTCCGTTCTCGAGCAATACCTTTCGGATCTCCTCCAAAAAACCTCGCAAAAACTCGACTTCAATTTATGACTTGATTTATCTTTTACATGTATAAAGGGTGTCTCAAAATATATACATATATAGGGTGTCTCAATAAGAAATGTATCAGGTTCAATGAAATAGTATTTTGCAGAGGTGGGTTATCTCACTATTAAAAGCGCTTAGATACCTATTCATTTATATTGTCTTTATTATCACATATTTTTTTTGTTTTTACTTATTTATTGACGTGTAATTTTTTTTATTTGCTTACATGAATAAATTATCTTATCTTATCCATATTGGAACAATACTTTTTTTCAGTGTAAGTAGCATTTGTCACGTCATTTTGATATTGATTTTCAGCTTGTCTATTCATGCTTTATTTATGTTAAACGTTAAAATTGAATTGTCAGTGGAGATATGAGATTCTTTTCATACAATATTTATTTTTTTTCAATGTAAGTTAAAAAGTGAGATTATTACAATTAATATTATTGTTTTATGATGCCTTATTTAAAGTTAAATGTGAATACTAACATTACTAACTGATTGTATAATAGCTAGGTCCTTACAGCTTCTTCAATTTAGGTACGTTCCCAATATACTTTAGGTTAGCTTTTAAGAAGCTAGCTTCACATATATTATAGAGTCTTATATTAATTTATAAACCCTTATTATTCTCAAAAATTAGAAACATACAAAATGCTGAAACACCAAATTTAAGTGAATAATGCTTATGTCATCCTCTCATCTGTTGCTCGTCAAATAAAATTAGGTAAATACAATAATTATAATCCAAAAACATTCATTGGTAAATAAATAAATATGCAGCCACATAAATAGTCAATAGTTATAACCACATTGAATCACGTAAGTGCTTTCTTACTAGCTACTTTAGATTGGGGGTAGACATATTAAAGTTGTCCACACTGTTTAGAATGTGATGTGCATGCCTGCACAGCCTGGTCATTTCACAGTGCATACCATAGTTTGTTCTAAGATATTTTATATCAATATCATAGAACATTTACAATCAGAGCCATTAAAATGATATACCGAGGAAAAATCAGAGAACGAAAAAAAATAAAATAAGTCTTTTACCTGTGAAGGGCTTGTTATTTGTTCAACGCCAAAATCGCTAGGCTGCCTCAAAAGGTGGACGAGAAAAGCCTCTATTAGAACGGAATTAGAGAGTATTTACGTGGTTCTCTTTCTCAAAATGGTCGGCACAAAAAAAAGTCAAAGTCAACTCACCTGACAAAAAGCAGTAGTAAATTCCGTTAGAAAATGAGTTTCAGTCCCCAAACAACCCACTAACTAAAGGCAAGATACACGTAAGACCTGAAACTCGAAAATGGGTCGGGTGGAAATTCCCGCAAGGGTAAATGTACCAAAAATCTTACCACGATACCACCACTACTACTCAAACGGCAAAACGACGTAGAGTGTCGTGCGCGAAATTTCCCGGAACCAACGTGAAAGGCAAAGGGACTTCCTCTAAAATCCCCACTTCAAGAAATACGACTGGCCAATCGAAACACGGCCTACATGTCCCAGGTCACTTCCAACAATTTTTCCACTGGATTTCGAAAATAATACTCCCGGGTTTTGATGTATCGAAGCCTGTTCTAATTGATTATTCGAGTTAGCAAACGGAAATACTTATTCGACCCGACATTTATTAAGGGAAATGTGCCACACATAAATCTCAATTCTCGCGTTGTCAAAAGATCCTCGAATGGCAGCGCGACATTCGCAAAATCGGTATATAATCACCAAATATAAAAGAAAATTTGGCTCGTTACACCCCCCTCACAACTCAGGTAGCTAGTTACGCCTTTGTTACTACCCATATCAAAATTCAAAACCCACTGCCTCTAACCTAGAAAGACCTCAGAACGCTACTCCACAGCTCAGGTGTGATAGAACATAGTGGGTCGACATCCTATGAATAGCTTTTTATTTAATGCAATAATATGAACTTTGAATTTTAGATTGCCACCAGTTTAAAGGTCTAAAAATTGGGTGACTAATTTATATTCTAAGTTGATTATCTATTAAAAAATTTATTTGTCTTATCTTGTATGTGGTTGGCACTGATGCTAGACAATTTGTTTGGCAAAACTTCTCAAGATATATGTAAATTAAATCAATATTTATTAGAATGTATTTTGTAATGAATCTGCAACAGAAGTAAATGTTTCGTTAAAAAAACATTCTGTCAAAAATGCAAACAGAACTACTGAAAGTTGAAAGGGTGATTTAAATCACAGGTAAAAATGCAATTATGTTTTGTTATTATTTATAGTGAAATAATGTCAAACATTTTAACGTAGGATGTTTAATATTTCTAGGAGGTCTTCAGATAAAGCTGACGGTGGTTTAGATGAGCATGCTATCATTAAGAATGAAATCAAAACCGACCCGGATTTGTAAGTAACTATGATTTTAATAATTCTTACGGTCAGGTCAATGACTAAAGTCAATTGAAACTTTCCCCCAAAGTCATAAATAATTGTCATCTAAATTTTCTGATTAATCAATTTTTCTAGTTGTGATAAAACTAAGTATGGTAAATGTGTGTTATAAATAAGCTTTCTTTGGTGGTTTATATAAGTGAACTGCATCTTGTTAATCAAAAATTTATATAAATTTAAAATGCTCATATGGCAATGACAGAAATGACAATGTAACCCAATACTTGTGAATTAGCGGTAATTAGTAGTGTATCATAATTCAATAATATTGTAGCTGGTAGTATATGACATATAAAAGTAAATTATTTTATGTTATAGAGGGTCCAATGCAAATGATTACTATTTGATTAAATCAGATTTTATAAGTCAGGAGGAAGTTGATATTAAAAGTGAAGATGAAGAGGACATGTCAGATTCCAGGTAATAAATTTAATATTGTGAGCATGGAAGTTGTTACTTCCGGTTAGACCAGACGTAACAAATTTCACCAGCTGACAGGCTATTATTGGCATTACTCAGATTCCGTTAATTTCTACATTTTACTTCACCTTAGTATAAACGATATACTTAAATACAGACATGTGGTTATCTAAATTTTGTTTTGTCGCCCAGCAAAACTGAGTTATGCACCATTCCTAGCACACCCGCACACTTTTTAAAATCGTATAACATTTAATAACATTGAGCTAAAATTCATACCAAATTCATATAAAATTCCCTCAAAATCAACGAAAATAACCCAAAACACTAAAGCTGTGGTTAGTGACCTTCGTCTAGATTTAGAGTAGTCTTATGCAGTTCTGGTTGAGATAAAACCATGAAAATTTGAGAAATCACCACATTTGAATCTCCGAAAAAGCGCATTCAATTTTTTTTAAAAATCGTATAAAATTTAATACATTGAGCTAAAATTCATATAAAATTTAATAAAATTCCCTCAAAATCAACGAAAATAACCCAAAAATTTCATAAAAAAAAGGCTAACATTTCATAAAAAAGGTCAAATTTTCATAAAAAAAGTAGTCAAAAAATTTTTTCTTCAAAAAAACATTTCTTAATAAATTTTTCTATATAAATAAAGAATGGATCGGCTAACTAAACTAAACGACTGTAGTAAAATTTTACCAACTAAAAAAATTAGATGAACTGGAAATTGAAAAAGAATATAAAACCTCAAATTTTAAAATAGTAAATACAAAGTTTGGTAATAAGATTCTTGTTTGTTTAGATGATTCTTTTAATATATTTTTACCAGATCGTTTTAAAGATGTTATTAAACGAAATGGCTTAGAAAAATTAAATTCATCCAATATGTTATTTATATATAAAGGAAAAATTGATAATATTCATAATATCGAGTTTAAATAAATTTATAAATTCTTTTCCCAGTTTTCATAATCTTTTTTATTTTGTTTCAAATGATTTATAAAATTATCTCTTTCAACATTTATTTTATAGTGCCCCCAAGCTAAAGTATGAATTCCATCTTCTAAAATATGTCTTTTATCATCATATGCACTTAAAGCTTTTTTATTCATTTCTATAGTATATATATATTATGTTTATTGCTTCTAATTAAGTTTTGTTTTTTATAGATTCGTATTTTATCTTTTAAACAATTTGTAAAATCATCAAATATTATTTATTTTTTAACAACGCAATTTTTAATACCTTTAGCTTGCTTTATTATTTTATCATCATCAGGTTTTATTGCATATAATTTTGATCGTAATCCAACAAATTCGTTAATAATCTTTCCATTCATTTCATCTTTAAATTTACCTAAAACTTTTTTATTTACTCTCGGTAGGTTATAAATATTATTTTCTAGATAATCAGATGTGTCAAGTTCATTTATGAAATCTTTCATATCTTTATAAAAGTCTTCAGTTTTAACTGAACAGATTAATGAATCTGTATCTT
>MU191729.1:22895-33670 GCA_016904865.1 Pissodes strobi
TATTTCTTTTTTAAAACATCATAATAAAATCCATATAAGCATATTTTTGAAGTATCTAATATGCTCATTCCAATATATATTGGTTTATTAAAATATGTTTTTATTTTTCCATATGTACTGCAACTAAATAATCAGAAAATACTTTTCTATCTTTAAAATTTGGTTTTGCAACTAGTTTTTCAAATTGTCTACCACTTGTACATAATTTTATATCAACTCTATTTCTTAAATTCTCCATTGTTTTACCAAAGACTGCATTATTTATTAATTTAAAAAATTCTTTCTTAAAATCATTTTTAGCATTCATTCTTAAATTTGTATTTAACTCAATGTATGGTTTTAGCCAATCAGATTGTTTGAAGGAAATAACTATGTACGTTTTCTAATTCTAATCCTAATTTTAGATATTTCTTTAATGTCATGTAATGAATAACATATTTCTTTTTATCATATAGTGTGGTCATCAATTTTGGTAATTTATTTTGATCTATAATATTTTCTGGAGCTAATGGAAAATCTGAATGATAATCATGTAATTTTTTTGGATATTTTAAATCAACTTCTAAAATATATCCAATATCAGAATCATCACATGTATTCAATATTTTTCTTTTCCAATCTATATTTTCAATGTTTTCCCATTTAAAACCTTTGTATAGTAA
Organism: Pissodes strobi; assembly: GCA_016904865.1. Taxonomy (NCBI): domain Eukaryota; kingdom Metazoa; phylum Arthropoda; class Insecta; order Coleoptera; family Curculionidae; genus Pissodes; species Pissodes strobi. Next base: position 23,558 of record MU191729.1, read on the forward strand.
ATATTTACACATGCTCCATCCATATTCCGATTCTTTATCTTTGTCATATGATTTCATATATTTATTATTAGCATTTGCATATCTATTACAACATTGTGAAATTCCTCCCCTAATTCCCCTTTCAACCATTAATAACATATCATAATCTGTTAATAATTCTAGTTTTTGTTTAGTTTTTCTCAACATAACATCCCAAGCATATCCTGGTAGACTAAAATACCAGGCTGGGTCTAACTTATATGTTTTTAAAGAAATATCTCTAAAGTTTTCTACAATATCTGCTAATAATAAAACATCTATTTTGTTATATAACTGAGTATATTCTCTTAAATCTTTAATATTAAATCTTTTCCATACATTTTGAGCATGTTTATATTCTTTATCCGAAATATCCTCATTGTTAAGTTTACTATAAAATTTCTTTTTTGATGGTAATTTTGTTTCATTTAGTTTCTCTTCTGAATCCATATATTCATATGGATAAACACCCTTTTTTATTGCTAAATCAATTAAATCTTCAGGCATATATTTTTTAATTTCTTTAAATTGATCTTTAGTTACATTATTCGCTAATTTTTCTATACTACTTGATAAAAATTTATATGAATCAATAAATCTTAATTCTATTTTTTTCAATATTGGTTTACCATTTTGATCAGTATGTCCTGTTTCATATTCAACTATTTTTGATAATGAAATGTAATTTTCATCAGTTTTTGGAATTAATTTTATATCTCCACCAAGTTCTTTTACAAATAAATGTAAATCGTAACCAGCTAAATTATGAAAAAAGACTGGAATAAATTTTGGATTTTGATATCTTAAGTTACAATCCGAATGAGCTGCATTTCTGAATTTTCCTGTTAAGTGATCATGATCAGCAACTTTTCTTTTATGTAAATCCAAATTATTCAATATTTTCTCTAATTCAGTTTGATATGCTTCTGTATTTACTTCACTATTTTGAACATACTGAATCGTTTTTTCTAAAATTATTATTCTTCTTTCAATTGTTGGAGGTATTTCATTTAAATTTCGTTCACAAATATGACATAATTGTGAGTTGTTATATATTTTTTTCTCATTTTTAGATAGCTGAAATTCTAAATAGTTTTCATAAAGTTTATCAATAATTGCTTCTTGTGTTAATTTTTGACAAAACACTTTGACAGCATCATTACCATTACAAACAACTGGATCTTTATAAATTATATTTTGATATTTAACATAATATGAAAAATTAATAGGTAAATGTTTTTCATATTGAGTTGTATAAGATTTATCATGATTAGGTTGACATCTATTAATTTTTTGCAAAAGACATTCGAAATCGGCGTAAATTACAAATGGAACTTTTAGAGATCGATTGTAATTCATAAATTCAATTGTGTTATTATATCTTGGTGGTAAAGTAATTTTTGTTGCTTTATTCGTATTACAATATATTTTATGTTCATTTAGTTTTTCTTCATTTTGAAAATGATTTAAACATCTTCTACACAAAACTCTTTTGTGAACGTCTTTTGTAATATTAGAACCAACCAATTTCCATAAATCTTTTATCCAACAATAATGATTAGTTTCATCATTTGTTAAAAATAATTAGTCAATATGTATTTCTTTTTCTTGTTTTACAATTTTTAATGGACAAATATTGTTTTTTTCATAACAATATACATTTATAGAAAAATCAACCCTTTTTTAAAATTTTTCAATATCTTTTATTTTTACAGGAAATTCAATGTCTTTAAGTTCATTATCAAATTCATGAACATATTCTTTATATTTTGAAACTCTTTGTGGATTTGTTAGTGGAGTATGCAAAGCTGATAAAATTGACCAAAGAAAGCATTTATTATCATCATCATTTTTAACATTTATGCAAGCTTTTTTATTAGCAATTTGTGGTGGAAGTTCTATATAAGATGAACCAAATAATGGTATATATGTATTAATTCTAAGTTCTAGTCCCTCAATTCTATTTAATTGCCAATTTGATCCTTTAGCTTCAAATTCTCCCATTTCTATTATTATTTTGTTAGAAGCATTCGAATAGTATTCATTTAAGTTTGATGATCTTGTTATAATTTCATTTTCTGTTTTAAAATTAAAAACATTTGTTTCCGAATTATTTCCTTGACCTCTTTTATATGTTGCAGTAAGATATAAATGTGTTTTAATATTATATTTCTTCAATTTATTTTTAATTTTACTCAATACACGATTTCGATTATATTCTAAAAAATTTAAAGGATCAATATCTTCTTCATTTTTAATATATAAAGTTTGTAATCTAGATCGAAAAGCTGATTCTATTTCACTTGGTATAATTCTTTCTTTTGGTTTCTCAAATATACTATCATCAAAATTATTTACTATATTTATATTATGTATTTTAGATCTAATATGCTTTTCAAAATTTGATTTTTGTAAAAAATTTTTACAAACTTCGCAATATTTTTGACGTATATTTCTTCTTGGTGTTGAATTATATCTCCTTTCATTTCTATTAGCATTTCTAATATGTGATTGAGTTGATAAATGTTTGACCCATAATTTTTTTGAAATATCGTTTTCACAATCACTACAATATATTTTTATCTTATTTTGATGTTGTAAACTATTAAGATGTCTGTCCCAGTTTCTTTTTAATATATCTTTATTACAAGTGTAACAATGTCGTGATGACATCTTTATTTATAAGGAAAATTTTTTTCTAAAATTTATTTTTGAATCTCACAATTTTTAGTCTCTTTATAGAAATTATATTTTATAAGGGAATTCTAAAATTAAAACAATTTTTATTTTTGCTTTGAAAGGTAAATTTTTCCGGTACAAATTTTACAATACTAAGAAAAATCGTTTCCAATTTTATAAAATTCTTTATATGACGTTTCTTCTTTACAACGACTGCATTTTCCAACATTATTAATTCTTCGTTTATGGACATTATTGTTTAAATATTTTTCAGAACAATGTTCTACAATTTTTTTACCACATTCACAATCTATTATATTTTTTTTAGTTTCATATTTTTTAGCTGAACGTATACTTATACAAGATTTACAACCATATGATAAACCTGATTTATGTTTATAAAACTGATCGTATGATTTTTCTTCTTGACAATAAGTACATTTTTTAACTTTATTAATTCCTCTTCGATGTAAATCAGTTTCTAGATGAATTTTTAAAAAATATTTACTTTTAATTATTTTTCCACATTCACATTCAAATTTCTCCATCGTTATTTATATTAAAACATTTTTATATAAATTGTATTTCTGAAATTTTTAGATATTACAATTTAGATAATTGTAATTCTTCTTCATAAATTCCTTCTTCAATATCATTAACTTTATAATAATTTACATTGGATTTTAAAACTTTCATAATTGTAAATATTTCTTTGGTCTAATTAGTTTTTAATTTATTTCTGAATTGATCTACAAACGATGACAATCTCACTCTATCACCAATTTCAAATTTATTTTTTAAGTTAGAAATAGGAAAATTATATACAGTTGATAATAAATGATTTTCGTTTTTCTTAGTAACATCTATCGGTTTCATTTTAATAGTTCTGTGGAAAGTATTATTATAAGTTTTAATAATATTTGGTAACACATTAATCCATCTCATATTTTTATAAAGAATTGGTTTCAACTTATCTCCTAATGTCCTATTAAATCTTTCAACAATTGATGCTTTATTTTCGGTCCCAGTACTATACATTTTTATACTATATTTATCTAAAAACCTTCTTAACATCTTTATTATAGAATTCCTTTCCTTTATCAACATGTAATAATTTTGGTTGTCTTTCTTGTAAAATTTTTTCGAAAGCGTCAGCAACCTCCAATCCAGTTTTTGTTTTTAAAGGAATTGGCCACACAAATTTAGAGAATGTATCAATAACATTTAAAATATATTTATATCCATCATTTGCTCTTAACATTTGTTTATATTCATTATCCACTGGTTGATGTTTTGTTCTCAAGTTATAAGCATGATCTTCTAATTTTCCTTTTGGTCTATAAAAAGAATATAAATCAGCTTGCCAAGTATCATCTATTCCTTTTTGAATAAAACGTCTTGTTTCAAAATTTTTTCTAACAGTTTTAAATAACTTGAGTTTCAATATCTTCAGGAGATTTAGAAATATTATTTTTTTCTGAATTACATATTTTACAAATAGATATTCTTCTCCATCTTTTATTCTTTTTTATAAATTTTGGTATACCAATACTTTTAGTTTGTTTTTTACATTTTCTACAATAATCCATTTATTTATGAAATTTTTCTTTTCTTCGTTGGAGGGTTATAATCAACATTATAACTTTCTCTTTTCCTTTTAGGACTATCTTCCAATTTTTCATCGTAATATAATGATTGTTTTAATGATTCATGAAGTTTAATCGAGTTTTTACAAAAACAAAAAACATATTACAAACATAACATGGTTGAGTACCTTCCATTTAATATATAAAAATTATTCAGATTTTATAAAAAGACGTTTTATTAGTTCCACAAATTTTACATTTTGATTTCAAAAGTTTTTTTATTATTTTTAGTTTTCTCAATATGAGGATTAACATTATCAGTTTTCTTTTTACATTTGACACAATATGATTTCGTTTCCATTTAGTATAAAAAAATAAATATATTATTTAATTATTTATTAATTCCATAATCTGATAAATTAATCTCTCTTGTGTTAAATCTGAATTAAAATGATTTCCATGAAATTTTACATCTAAAACCTCTTTCATTCCCATAATTAAATCATATAAACCATATTCTGAAATAAAAATAGTGGATTTTTCATTCCCCCTTAACCCTCGCGTTTTACGACCCTTTAAATTTTCATAACTAATGTTGTCTTCTTCTTCAACATATTTATTTAGAAAAATTTATTTAATTTCCAAAATAACTGTTACATCTGCTCCACCAAAATCAATTAATTCATTATCTTGATCACAAATCTTAACTTCTATTTTATTTAGGGAGCTATGTTGAACAGGAAAATAAAGTATATTTGAAGGTTCATGAATTATTGGTTGCTTAAATTGTGAATTTATTTTAAATATAGATATAATGTCTGTCTCTTTATGACCCATCATTCCATCAGCTAAATTGCAATGAACGTTTATAGTTTCTACAGGATATAATTTTCTTGGTCGATCTAAAACTTCATTTGATAAATTAAATGTATTTGTGACTTCGTTATATTTTATATTATTAATAACTTTTTTAAGATTATCAAATGTATATTGTCCTGGTGGAACGGTAATATTTCCAATTTTATTATTTTTTTCAGTGAAATTTGGAATTAAATATGTACTATAAAATCCTAAAAGACCAATTTTAAAGTTATCATTTAAAAAATGATGTTCAAAATGAAAGTATAATTTAGATTTGTTACTTGTTAGTTTTATAATCATTTAATACTAAAAATTATTAATATTAAATGGATATTCTTGGCAGAGTTGAATGTTGTTACAAACAGACTAAAGTTAATAAAAAAGTTGTTAAAGAGAACAAAAAAATTAAACAAAATGAAATAGAAAAATTAAAACATGAAATGGATCAAATGTGAAGATCTGGAGCAAGTCAAGAAGATATTAATAAAAAATTAAAAGAATTGTCTCAAAAAACAAATGAGTTACAAGAAGTTGATTTAGAGCTGGAAAGTTTTGTTCAAGAAATTACATTGTTAGACATAACTGAGATTAATGAAAAAATTGATATTCTAAAAAATGAATCTAAAAACGAATTGGATAATTATAAAAAATAATTACAAACTATTATTAAAATGAGTTTAAAACATTACGATGAGCGAATAAAAAATTAATCTAAAAACGAGTTGGATAATTATAAAAAAGAGATACAAACTATTATTACAATGAGCTTAAAACATTACGATGAGAGATTAAAAAATTAATCTAAAAATGAGTTGGATAATTATGCAAAAGAATTACAAACTATTATTACAATGAGTTTAAAACATTACGATGAGAGATTAAAAAATTTGGAAGACAAATTAAATGAATTTAATATTACCCCAACCTATATTTCTTTAAATAATAGAAGAATTGTTAGTGCTAAGGATGCTATAGATGGTGAGGATCTTGTAACAAAATCACAATTAGAGAAAGCTATTAATCAAAAACCAAAACGTTCGATTGATGATTCTTTAAAGGATAAAATTAAACAAATTGAAGAAAAGTTAAGCGCTTTTACTATTACCCCAAAATATGTTTCCGTAAATAACAGGAGAATTACTGACGTAAAAAAGAGTATAGGTGAACAGGATGTTGTTAACGCAAAACAAATAAATTTAGTAACTGATTTTTTTTATAACAAATTTGAACAATTTAGGAATGATCTTGATAAATTGAATAAAAACAATTAAGGAATGATCTTGATAAATCGAATAAAAACAATATATAAAATTAACTACATGTAAATGGAAGAATATCTGGAAAAGAAATTATTTGTATTTCGAAAAAGTTATAATTTTTATTATCAATTAGGTGTCATAATATTAATTACAAAAGTATTCTTTAACGTGTCTGGTATTTCTGGTTATTATTATTTACCTTTATCTTTATTATCACTTGTATCTGCGATAATAGAAGTGGAAAAATCTATTAAACAAAACGAAAGAATTGTAGAATAAAGATTAACTTATTAATTTTATAATAATATGTTAAATCTTTTTAAAGCAAATCAAATTACAAATGAGGAAATTCGTTTACGAGAAAATTATTTTATGGAGAATATTCAATTTTTTCCCAGAGAAAAGTATATAAGGCAAATTAAATCAAATGGTTATAATTTTATCTGTAATAAATGAATAAAATATATTCAGTCACTCCATTTAAATGTGAAGATAAACAATCTACTTCATTATTTCCATTACCTATAAGATGTTTACTTCTTGGAAAATCAGGATCAGGTAAAACAACAATATTATGGAATATGATAACAAAATATTGGATACCTTATGAAAATTTATATATTTTTACTAAATCCATAGATCAACCAATTTATAATAATTTACAAGAAATTTTTAAAGATTTGAATGACATAGAATCTTATTTTTTTTTGATAATTGTGATGACATAATTTCTGTAGACGAATGTAAGCCAAATAGTTTAGTAGTTTTTGATGATTGTGTGTTAGAAAAGCAATCAACTATTAAAGATTATTTTGTTAGATCAAGACCAAAAAATATCTCTTGTATTTACCTTAGTCAATGTTATAGTTTGGTTGATTTACAAGTCATACGAACAAACCTAAATTTTTTAATTATGTTTGAACAAAGCTCTCATTATGTTAAAAAATATGGGAGGATCTTATTGGGAGAGATAAAACACTAGAAGAATTTAAAGAATTTTGTCATAAATGTTGGAAACATAAACATGGATTTGTTTCGATTGATTTAAAAGATAGACGTTATTTTAATTCATTAAAGGTCTAACGTGACATATTTCATGTTCAACGTGACGTATAACGTGACGTATTTCATGTTCAGCGTGACATGTTTTATGTTCAGCGTGACGTATTTCATGTTCAACGTGACATGTTTTAATAAAAATAATCCTAATAAATCGATGTTGTCAAAATTCGAAAGAATTTGAAAAAAAATATCCTAATAAATGGATGTTAACAAAATTCGAAAGAATTTGAAAAAAGAAATTTCTAAAGTTAAAACATTAAGAAAAGATTTACAAGAAACATTTTCAGATCAAAAAATTCCTGATAATGATTTGGAAAAAATAGTTGAAAAAGATGTTGTTGAAAATAAAGACTCAAAAAAAAGAGAATGGACTAATGAGGAACTACAAAAATTGAAAAAGATTAAAAAAGAGATGAATATTAAATTTAAAAAATCAATGATAAATGAAATTTCAGGTGAAGAAGATAGACAAAAAGAATTTAAATCAATTACAAATGCATTAAAAAAGTTGAATCAGCAGTTAAAGAAGGTCAAGAAAAAATTGATCAAGATATTAAAACATTAGTTCCTTATTCAGTAATAAATAAAGTAGATCATTTACCTTTAAAAACTATTAATCAATCTCAAGAAACAGGAACTCAACCTCCTCCTGTTGTTCGTTTTGGACAGATAGCTTCTGAATTTTTACATAGACAATTTGAAAAATCTTTTGGTATATACTATGGCAAAAATAAAAAAAAATTATAAGATAGGAAGAGAAAATATAAAAATTAAAGATAATGATATATTCATAAATGGTAAATGGATAACTGGAACAAGAGGTTTATGGGATTTAATAACTTCTCCGAGTTCAATTCCCCCTTCAAAAAATAATTATACAGATGAGGATTTAAAAACTTATTGGAATATTTTACTTGAAACTGAAGCAATTTATCAAAATAATGATAAAAGTAAAGGAAAACCAAAATCAAGTTCTGGATTAAAATATCAAGTTTTAATAAAACCATTATGGAATAAAATTAAATTTAGACCAAGATCTTCTTCTGTTGGTACAATCAATCGAAGAATTTCTGAAATTCAAAGTGAAGATACTCCAGAAAGATCTTTAGATTGGGATCATGGTTATGTTGATCCATATTCACCACTTTTTACACCAAAAAAAGGAGAGGGAATAAAAAAATATACAGAGAATCCTATAGAATTTAAATACATTGAGAATTTAAACGAGTTATTAAAAAGATTATATTTTATTGCTGCTGAAGAACAAGCAGGTAATAATAATTTTTATAATGAAACGTTAGGAATATTACATTTCTTTACAAGGGAATTAGAAAAACTTTTAGATTCAAAAAATGGAACAGAAATTTTAATGTCTTTTGTGTCTAGATTACCAAAAAGAGTTGTTGGTTCTGGATTAATAAATGATTTTATAAATAAATTACCATTTGAAATGCATATACCAGGTTATAATTATTTTGGTCCTGGAACAAAATTAGATGAAAGATTAGCGAGAGGAGATAAACCAATAAATAAATTAGATGAAGCTGCTAAAGAACATGATATATTTTATAAACATCATAAAGATACAAAAACTAGACATAAAGCGGATGAAGTTTTAGAAAATAAAGCATGGAATAGAGTTTTATCAAATGATGCTAATTTGGGAGAAAAAACAACTGCTTGGTTAACTACAAATGCAATGAAATTAAAAAGGCATTTAGGAATGGGTTTACAATAAATTTTTATATATTAAATGGAGTATAAAATTAATCTTTCAGAAAATCATAAAAATAAAATTAAGACAGGTTATAAAAAGAAAGTACCAGTTACTATTCAATTAAAATCAGATCATTTCTCAAATGGAAATGATAAAATTCTTTTAACTCAAAGACAGAGTAATAAAATTGAAAAATGTAAAAAAGATAAAGGTTGTAGAATTACTTTAACACATGATCAACTGGAAAAAAAATCATTCTGGTGGATTTTTACCTTTAATTTTTGCTGGACTTGGTGCTTTGGGGGCTTTAGTTTCTGGTGCAAGTGCGATAACAAATGCAGTTATTAACAAAAAAACAAAAGATAAACAATTAGAAGAACAAAATAGACATAATAAAGTTATGGAAGGAAAAGGATTAAAAAAAAAGGAAAAATAGTTCCATTAACTAATTTTGATATAAAATTTGGTAAAAATATTAAGCATTTTAGGGGATGTTTTATGAAAGATGAGTTACCTAAAAAACCTAATAATAATGAATCTGGGGTACTAAATTTGGAAAATTCTTATCAAAATGGCTCTCATTGGGTTTGTTGGTTTAAAGAGGGAGATTTTAAATTTTATTTTGATTCTTATGGAGATGCTAATCCAAAAGAACTTGTAAAATATTTGGGAAAAGATAATCTTTACTATAATAAAAATAGGATTCAAAATTATAATGACCCACCTGTTTGCGGTCATTTGTGTTTAAAATTTTTAAAAAGTATGAATAAACTTGAGAAATCTCCAACTAAATAAAATAATTGAAAAATTAAAAATGTAATTAATTTTTTTCTAAATAAATGGAAAATGTTTTTGAGAAATATTCAGACTCCATTGTGAGATCCGAGTATCATAATTATTTACCACTTTCCAAGTTAAATCTTAATAATGT